>PVJI01016114.1:0-39103 GCA_004026765.1 Micronycteris hirsuta
CTACATCTGGCAATCACTAATCTATTCCCTAAAACTGTATATATATTTCCTTTTGAAATGTCATACAAATGGAATCATACAACATAAAACCTTCAGAAACTGGCTTTTTCACTAGCCTAATAGCTTTGAGATTCATCTGAGTTGTTGCATATACAGTAGGTCCCCCTTATCCGTGGTTTCACATTTAGCGGTTTCAATTTTCCCAGTTTCAACTACTGGCCCTTAACCAAGGTGCAAAAATATTAAATGGATAATTCCAGAAATAAACAATTAAAAACTTTTTAATTGCATGATGAAATCTCACAATGTACCACTCCATTCTGCCCAGGATGTGAATCACCCTTGTGTCCAGCATACCTACACTGTACAGTCTATACACCCAGTAGTCACTAAGTAGCAACCTGTTATATGATCAACTGTCTTGGTATCACAGTGCTTGTAACCCTCATTTTACTTAATAACAGCCCCCAAATGCCAGGAGATGCAGGAGTAGAGATGAAAATGTTCTGACTAACAGCAGCATGTTTCACCAGAAAGCATCGAGTCTGTACAGAGACTTCAGCAATGGATCCCTGAAATGAATCACTACAAGACATTTAACTGCAAGAGGCTGTACACAGATTCAGGAATAGGATTGTCATTTTCTCATCTCATATTACTACAAGAAGCAGAAGGGTGAGTAGAGTACAATAAGATATTTTGAGAGAGACAGAAAGAGACCACATTCACATAATTTTATCACAAGCTATTATTTTATTTTATTATTAATAATTGCCATTAATCTCTTACTGTACCTAACAGACTTTATCATATGTATGTATGCATAGGAAAAAACATAGTTTAGTATATACAGGGTTTGGTTCTATCTGTGGTGTTAGGCATCCACTAGGGGTCTTGGAAGGTATCTCCTCTGGATAAGGGGGCGCTGCTCTATCAACAGTTTGTTCTTTTTTTTCTCGCCAATGAGGATCCTAGTGTATGAATATGCACTGTTTGTTTATCTGTTCATCCACTGAGGACATTTGGGTCCTTTTCAGTTATTTTTTGTTTTCTGCTTACAAATATGAATAGAGCTGCTATAAACATTTTTGCATAGATACTTGCGTGAACATTGGTTTTCAGCTCTCTAGGCTTTACAGCCAGGAGTGGGATTGCCAAGACATATGGTAAGTGTTATATGTAACTTTATGTGAAACTGCCCAAATGTGTTCAGAGTGGCTATACCATTTTGTATTCCCACCAACAATATATGATCTCCACTTTCTCTGAATGCTTGCCAGTCCTTAACATAGTCAATCTTTTTTTTGAATTTAGTCATTGTAAGAGTTGTAGAGTGGTACTATAACTTATTTTAATTTGCCCTCCCCTAATGGCTGATGAGGTTGAACATACACTCTTTGCCATCATTGTATTTCTTTTTGTAAATATTTGTTCAAGTGTTCTGACCAATTTTTGGTAATTGATATTTTATTGTATTTTTCCATTGCCATTTATCCTCCTTACACTCCCTCTTCTCCTACCCCATGCAATCACCACGCTGTAGTCCATGTCCATGAGTGGTTTCCTTTTTGCTCAATCCCTCCACACCCTAACTGCCTCCAATAGCTGCCATCCTGCTCTCCATCTACAAGTCTGTCTCTGTTTAGCTTGTTAGTTCAGTTTGTTTATTAGATTCCACATATGAGTGAAATCATATGGTGTTTGTCTTTCTCTGACTGGCTTATTTTACTTAGCATAATATTCTTCAGGTCCATCCATGTTACCACAAAGGATAAGATTTTCTTCTTTTTTACAGCCAAGTAGTATATTATGGGACATTTACACAATGGAATACTACTGACCAATTTTTAAAACTATAGTTTATTTCCTGATTGTTGAATTTTGAGAGTTCTTCACATATTCCAAATACATTTTATTTGTTAGATGTGAAATTTGCAAATATCTGTAGCTTGCCTTCATTTTTTTAGTGTCTTTCACAAAGCAAATTTTTGTTTTTTAAAGTATAATTTATCTTTTTCTTTTATGAATCATGCTTTCAGTGTCATATTTAATACTTCATCTATTGCCAAGCCACATAGAGTGTCTATTTCCTTCTAAAGGTTTTATGGTTTTATGTTTTATATACAAAACCATGATCCACTTTGAGCAAATCTTTGTATATGGTGTGAGGGGTAAGCTAAGGTTTATTTATTTTTTCTCATTCCTTTCACCTGAGTGTCTGTCCCTTTACCAGTGTCACACTGTCTTGATCACCAGAGCTATATAATGAGTCATAAAATAAAGTTAACATGACTCCTCCAAATCGATTTCATGTCATCAGATTGATATCAATATTTGAATAAATACATAAATGGAAAAGGACTAAAACTTTCTTACAGAAGAATTAAAAGTAATATAGAAAGAATGAGGAAAATATAAAATCACCATTAGACCACCACAGTAACAACTGCAATGGGAAGATTCACTGATAAATGTTAAAATTGTTAGTCAACAAAACATTAAGGAGAAAGAGGATAGTTGCTTGGTCTCTAGGTGTTCTCCCAAAATATTTATGTTAGTATGGTGGTTTTTAACATGTATTTTCAAATTGTTTGATACTCCTCTCTGAACAATATAGAGATTAATTCTCTTCCCCTCAAGTGTGACCTGGATTTAGTGACTCATTTATACTAAATAAAATATGGAAAGGTAAGATCATAATTTCACAGTGTAGAAATCTGGCAGACAGCACTTTACCAAAGTAATCATGATTGGCATCACTAGCAAAAGTCATGTAAATATTAAGTACTCTGATACGATGTAGAGAAAAGGCACATTGCCTCTGGGATACACTTTCCAAAAATGTATAACTTCAATCTAATCTCGTAACATCAGACAAGCCCAAATGGCTATAAAATACTGACCAGAACTCTTCCAAAATGTCAAGGTCATGAAAGACAAGAAAAGACAGAGGGTCTGCCACAGATTAGACAGGACTATAGAAACACTATGACTAAATGCAACATGGTACCCTGTATTAAATACAGGGAATGATTAAAACCATGAAAAAATGGTAAAAAAAAAAAGAGAGCACATAAAGTCTATACTTAGTTAATATCATTGTACCAATGTTAATTTCTTAGTATTGCAAACTATACCATGGTTATGTAAGTTGTTAACATTTGCAGATTTATGAAGGGCATAGTGAATTATCTGTGTGATCTTTGCAAGCCTAAATTTACTTCAAAACAAAAAGGACAAAAACCTTGCTTCCTTTTGTTTAGTTATAAATACCAAAGTATTAGCAACCAAAAAATAACATTATTTTTTAAAATAACCTCTCGTAAAGGAATTAGTGCATAAAACAATCCTTTCCCCTAACAAAAACACCTACATTTTCCCATTTTCTATTACCAGCACCTTCTAACAGTGAATAAGAAGTCTATATTGGGTCTATGTACTGCTGTTGGAAACTGTGTTGTATACTCTTGGAGTGGCCACATATTGCTTTTGTCATTGTTTTCTCAGTTTTCCTTCCTGAAAGCACCACCACCATGATTTTACTTGGGGAATCTGTCTCCCCCACTCTCAGTTAATTTGGTTTTGTATGGGGCCATTTTAGGGCAGGTATGAAGTTTAAGACTGGACTTTCAAAGAATTCCCTATGCCAGTGATGGGTTCTAGAATAAGTAAATCCTCTTCCTGGTTCAGTCAGAGCTAATCCTGAACATTTTTTAAGTGCCTGGAAAATTACTATCTCTTCTTGTACAGAACTGCTAATGAATGACATAATCTTAACCATGGAGTGTTCAGGACCCACAAGACCGAGAAGAAATCAATATAGTGGAAAACAGAGCCAAGAGACAAGGGGAATGAGAAAGAGAAAACCCTGGTCCTGATGACACTACTGAAGCTACCTTACTTACCTATGTCTAAAGACTGTTTTTCTGAAAAACTGACCTCAGATTTTTCAGTTTTATGTGACAATAAATTCCTTAATTAACATTCTTCAATCTGGGGTGAAATTAGAATTAGGTCACATGCAATTTGCAACCGAGTACCCCAAAATTATAGATGTTGGATAAAATAAACCTGAGATACGTTTTTGTGCCCTTTTTAGACAAGATATGAAGTAAATGACTTCTTTTGAACCCTTCTAATTTATTCTATACCATTCATTTACAGGTGAAGTATACAATGATGATTCATCTTGCCTTTCAGTTGCTCACAACATAGAAGATATAATAAAGAATCCAAGACATGAATCCTGGTAAAGAACAATGCAATAATCAATGTTATAAAATTAACAGATAACTATGTGTGCAATGTTCAATAGCTCAAGAGAATATATTGGATAACATCTAGAAATGAGCTCCCAAAAGACTTAGAAAGTTCAAAGTCAAGAATCTTTACAATCTCACAGAGTATGTAAATAAACTTTACCCATATTTCTAGAACCAAATTAAAAAGCCATTGAAATAATGTTTTCTAGAAGCAACACTTTCAGCAAATAAAACTGTGTTTCTGTGCTTGGCCTCCACTCATCACTCAGCAGCAACTTCATGGATCAAGAAGAGTGTGTATATCCCATCTGCCTTCTTGTGCAAACTATAACTTCAGTTCTATACAATTTCCCCAATTAATCTTGGATACCATATTGAATTTATAACTCAATAATTTAAAGGGTAAAAAGAATGGATTGATTGCATTCTTACGTGTTGACTCATTTTATGGCATATTCAAAAGGAAAACCATTCTTTTGAGAAAAGATCTCTAATTTAAAGATACGGGATTAACAGACCTTTGAAAACCATACCAGACATGATAAAATGACATCCATAGCATGAGGGTGGCAGGATTTTAAAATTCAGAACCACTGGATTTCTGTTCAAATAGATCATTTTAGCTTTCTTTAAATTTCTTATTCTTGACAAACCCCTTACACCTCCCATCCTTCTTTACCCAAATGGTTCATAAACTAAGTTGCATGAAACTCTACATGGAGGATTTGCAAGGGTGCAATAAGAGGACTGGCAGATGTTCTTCAATTCACTCTGAGCAGGAAGGGCAAGTGGAAATGGCACTGGTTTGAATGACATTTGGAGTAATGGCCTGCCATTCTGCTGGCACTTTTAGTGTTAAGCAAGTGATCTGCAAAGTAAAGTGGATTCACAGTTAGAGTCAGCACCAGTGCACAGGTCGCCCGTAAAAATAGAAGATTCCATTATTCTTCAGGCTCCCTAGAGGGAGCAAGGTCTCTAGCATCATTACCAGGACTAAATCTGACTTTTCTACCTCCCCTAATTTCCTCCTAGTAATTATAGGTCAAGCACTCTTTTGTAAATTATAAAACCTTTGTTCTTATCAAAAATGAATAGCTGAGGAAAAAATTATAAAAAGAGTCCAAGGAAAAAAATTTCAATTAGAAAACCAAGCTAATTTGGTATGACCAAAGACTGTCAGGCGTACTGACAGTGCTCTATTATGCAGTCATTTGGGCTCTTTCAAATTAGTTATGTTAATGTCCTGTGAGTGAATGTAACACTTGGATGGGACAAGATTTCTGCAATTAATTTCTGCAGTCAGTGGAGAGACAAGCAAATTTATTTTCCCCCTCTCTGGGAATTGGTAGTGGAGGGTGTGAGGTAGCGAAAGTGCATTTAGGAACAGAGTACAAGCTAAACACAAGCCCTAAATAAAGCAGAAACAATGGGAGCCAATGCCTCCTCATTCATTCAATTGACAATGTTTTGCAGCTTAAACCTGTTTTATTAATTATGTTTGACATTTCCTTAATTAGTTTCATTTACACCAAATCAATCCCTACTGCTGTATGGCATCATTTATCATTTTGAAAAATTTGCATACTGAGTGCTGACTTTTCCTACTTAATTATACATTAAAAGTGTCAAGCATACTTGCTGCCTGGCATTATCTGCAGCAGAAAGGTTTGTGGCTGGACGGTGATGGTATTAATCATTAAGAGCCCCCAAGTGCTGCTGGGTAATATCTGGGGAGTAGAGTGGCTCTCATTTTAACGCTAGAGAGCAGAAGTGCTTTTGTAAAATGACCCAGAGCAAAAACAAAATAAATGACCTAAAACATCCGGTGTACTGTAATGCTTTGCTCTTTCAATAAAAATATGCTTTAGTTGGAAAGGTTTACTATTAACTATTCATTTTCTGTATATTTAAGCACTATGAATTCAGTAGTAGTAAATTTGCGATCTCTGCTTCGACCTGAAGACAAGATATTTTAGTTGAATATATGATGGTGGCTTGGTAGCATACATTCCGATATATGCCAACTCAAATGTGTTACTTTACAAATGAAAGCTGGAAAATATAGTATACCGTTAATACCATGATTGATGTTGCTCATTTCATTTCCACTTACAACTTTCAATGAATAAGCAACTATTTTTCACTGAATAACGTGGAGCACAACTGAACACAGAATATGGCTGAAAAATCTAATGCTACAGTAGAACTTCATTTGTATAATTTAATAGTTATTCTTTAATATTGTGGAATTTTCAGTGATGAAAAAATTATAAGACTATATAATTTTAAGCACGAAGCACGACTGTGAGCCATAGCCATGCAAGAGTTAACAAGAACCTGTTTGTAAATTGTGTATCAACTATGCCTTCCTTCTTCCTGCCTTCATGTCAGAACCTAAACTTAGCGCATTTAATATTCAAATTCATTTTCAAATGCTTGCCCATTAACATAATATATGCCACTTTGCAAGCCTGGTCAAAGAAATCTGTAACTAAATAATTTTCAAGTTCCCTTTATATTAGATGCATTATATGCAGTGTGAAATTATTTCCCCGCTCTATCCCTTTGCTGAACAGCAGAAAACCAACACATAATATAGTGGATATTACTGCAAGTGTATTACATTATTTAGGAGTTACTATGTATGCAAGAAAGTTTATAATTGCTAATTTTAAGTGAGGGTTTAATTGCACATTTCGTGTATAATTATAAGGTTAATAAGCAATTGCAACATAGCGTTACTTAAAACTTAGAAAAGAGGAGTGTATATGTCACAAATGTATGTATGCAAATATACATAATTCATTTATGTTTTCAGTTAAATATACTGTCTAATGATTTCATCATTAAATGTACTTGTTTTTTTCTCACAGGAAATAATTCAATCATGGAAAATATACATCTCATTTAATATTTAATTTTGGAAAACACCAAAATTATCCATGCATGTAATGATGATTCACTTAAATTTTAAAAATAATGTTGAACCAATTGTACAATTTTTACATATCTTGAATCTCCCAAATTGTATATTTTTAAATCTATACTTACACAGTCTCTTGCCTTTCCAAGCCATGATCCTTAATTCTAGTTACAAATTTAAAGGGCAAAAAGCTTCTCTCATCAGGAAAGAATAATAAAACATCGTAATAATAATGGTGATCATGATAATAAGACATAGCATATTTTAACATCTACTATGTCTCAGTTACTGTGCTGTTTTATATTTATTATATTTATCCTAACAATAATCTGATGAGACTAATATGATTACTTCACTAAAGCTAACAATTATTTTAATTTTTTTAAATTTATTGATTTTAGAGAGAGAGAGAGAGGAGGGGGGAGATAGAGAAAGAGGAAAAGATCGATTTGTTGTTCCACTTACTTATGCATTCATCGATTGTTTCTTGTATGTGCCCTGACCAGAGATGGAACCTGCAAGTTTAGCACATCAGGATGATACTCTAAATAAGGCTAACAATTTTAAGTAACCCATCTAAGGCCACAGATCTAAATGGCAAAGTTCAGTATTATAAAAATATTGCTCTTCCAGTGTCCATGTTCCCAGTGATTTTGCTGCTGAGACATGTGTGCTGTGGTAAAAAGGGATATCTTTTTGAATCTGATATGCTTAAATCCAAGTCTACCACTTACTAATCGTACGATTAGGGCAATTTACATAAATTTTCTGGGCTTTTTTGTCATCTGTAAATTGGGCTGAGTGTATTTGCTTGTATGGTTGTTTGAAGGACTGAATACACATGGTTCACCTCATAGTATGTAAGTGATAAAGGTGACTTGTCCTGTTACTGTTCGATGTGAAGTATCTTTTTATATTTGATCCTTTCATGAGACTTTGGCCCTCCTTTGTCACCCCTGTTCACCATAGTTCACCAAGAATACAGAACAAAGTTGGGCATATTATAGGAACCCACAGTTGTCCATAAGTGAGTCTGTGTGTGAGGGAAATGTTTTATGATGCTGAGTACAGCAACTGATCCCCCTCATTATCAAATAATCCTCCTCACCCCAGCCCTCACAATACACCCAAAATCTGTGTTTGTTTGGGAAAAAAGTTCTCTGCCTTTTCTCCACTGCTCCTCCACTGCGTTCTCACACAGGGTCCAAGGCCAGGGCATTTCTGGTGTTCCTGCACCTCCCAACTTGCTTAGGGGATACTGCTGTAATGGCAGAGGCTAATTTATGCTCATAATCTCATCATAGCTATCCAAAAGAGTTAAAGAGAAAATCAGGAGTTGACTGCAATTTTTCACCAACAGGATATTTTATAGTGTGTGTGTGTATATATATATATATATATATATATATATATATATATATATATATATATATATATTAGTTTTAATATAACAGTTGATAACCTGATCCAATGTCAAAGATAAAATTTACCTAGAGTATTTAACACTTTCTAGCCTCTTAGAGGGTATTTGATATCGCCAACTTTAAAACTATAGAATTAGATTTTTTTAGTACTAGATTTTATTACATATTTTTAACAGAAAAAAAATCTTCAATGTGGGAATTGAAATTCAAATAATCACACATTGAAATAAACTAATGCATACATGAGTCACATAAACATACAGCTATTTATATATCCACCCCCACAGCTTTATTTGCTTTATTCTATGCAGTAGCTCCAGACACATGCAACCTTTCAAGGATACATACATACACATGCACCACCACACCCACATACACATACGCACTACGTCTATAGTCTATGTAGCTATAAAACTATAGCTATATTGCTGTATGTATTCCACAGTTCAGAAATTTTCTTCTTCATAAAAAGTTAGCAAAACTCATTTACTTAGCTCTTACAGGATTCATTAACCTTTGTCTTCTTTTAAGAAATCAAGAACTATTCTAAAACTGGCATTGTCATTAAAACCCAATAGGAAGTCACCATTTTTAAATTAAAGTCATTAGATAAGTTTTTCAAGAGTTAAAAAAAGATTAGAAAAAATTCAAATGAGAAAAATAATTTTGCTTTGGGTGTAAAAAAGCCCCAAGAGGAATTCCTCAAGTTTTGTTGGAAAGTACTCATTTGTGATCAGAATATCTATAAAATTTCAACCCAGAGCGTTTTTAAGAATTTAACTCTTCCATGCTTCAAAATGAAACAACTCCTCAATAACAATTATACAATTACCATATTATGCAATTATCAATTATACAATTACCCTATTATGCAACAAAGGAAAATTTTATTTCACAATAGTTTGAAAAATATTTTCCAGTGACAGTTACATTAATATTTCATGATTTGTTCACATTTCATTAATGTATAATTATATATTGGCATAGTAATTATACTTCCACTACCACTAAAGAAACAGTAATATTCCTAGTACTTGTTTTTGAAAATATAATTTTTTAGTTAAAATAAACCAACTATATAATTCTATATGTAAACTGACATCATTTTCTATTGCCCAAATGGTATCATATTTATTCTAGCACTTTGGCAAGATCTATCCATACCATAGCTTCTCAATGAGAAAATGGAACGTGTAGGTCAGGAACACCTAATCCTAAGAATATGGTTGGTAATTGTGGAACTTTTAAAGTTAACTCTAGCCATAGCTTTTTAACCATCATTCTCTAACACACTAAACGTGGTAATATTGGAAATGACTTTGGAATGTAATTTCTACTATTTTTCTTTCATATTTAGTAAGCAAGAAAATTATATAAATTCTAGCATCATAATAATGATTCCCTACAATTAATTCCCTGTATTCACAGTATCCTATCTTGCTTCCTATCATCATCCCTTAATATTCCCATAATAGCCTTTGAAGAAAATAACCTCTCTATTTTTGTTTATATACCTGCCATCAGATTAATTGTTTTGACATACCACTCTCTTTTCATAATTTCTCATCTCAGAAACAGACAAAGTACATTTTAGTTGTCAATTGTTTTATGTACCTGTCAAGTAAAACCACTCTTCCTTAAATATCCCTCTGGTTTCCCACATCTCTGAGGCTTTTAATATACCTTTGTTCTAATTTGGAATGCGTTGCCACTTGCTACCTACATATCTAAATTTTACTAATTGTGTTGTCCCTCAATTGAAAGTGCTATCACCTTCCTCTGGTTTCTATAGCATTGCAAAACCACAGAATTGTATTTAGATTTGCCCTAAGGCATTGTTTTAATCATTTATGGTTTGCATGTTTTCTTTCAAAAACTACGTCTTAATTTTCATTAAGGTCATATTTTAATTTCTTTTTCTTCAAATTCTTATAAATGTCTTGGGCACTGTCACTGATATTTATTTCCCTGTACCTTTGTCTACACTGCGAGTTTATGAAGAGATACTACAATGCTTATAAAAATTCCTGGTTCACAATCAACATTTAAGAAAGTCTGTTTGAATATCAAATGAAACAAAATTTCCCTTTTGATCTATAGTCTTTCACCAGAACATTCAGTACATTTAGTACATTTTTTAGTACATTCTTAAGGAATTTCACTTGGAATTCAAATAATACATTATAAATTAATTTTATGTAATTAAATATATAATTTTAATATTTTAAAAGTGGAGTGTACCGGCATTCAACTCTTTAGATTAAATATTTTCAGTCACAAGAGAAAGCATGACATAACTTTTTTTAGTTGGGGTGACCTGGAAGGTTGAGAGACAAAATCAGATACTTCCAAATAAAATATTTTCAAAAGATACAACAGAAATCAAGAGCATAATGCCACAATTAGGAAGTTTGTGAAACACTTTAATGTCAACTTGTGTACGCAAATAGTTTAGGTGTCTTCATTGCAGTTTATTTCATACAGCTGAGCCTATCCCTAAATTCCTGTGTCTGCAAAAGGCAGACAGAAGTAGTGAGCAATTAACTTTGTCTCCAGACGTAAGACTAGCCTGAGACTTGACATCAGGTACAATGGGCTTTGGCAAAAAAATGCTTTATGAGACAAGCAGCAGTCCAACATTACCCCCAAATTTTAAAAATTAATGAGAGTGATAAACACAATATTTTTATAGAGCTTTGTTTTTCCTGAATGAGTAACTCATTAAAATTCTAATACAATAAAAATAAAATGTATATGACAGCCTCTTTTGTTCAAGGAGGTTAACCTTCTTTATTCTCTAAATTTGATGTATGGAAAGAGATACAGGGAGTGAGAAGGAGAAAGAAAAAACAGAAGAAAAAGAATATCAATAACATTTTCATTACATTTAATTAAAAAGTTATCATTGGCATGATAATATTAAGATAAAAGTCACAGGTAAAAATAGTTAAGATAAAACATCAAGGCTAACTTTACAATTGGAAATTTAAGCTTTTCCTTTAAGTGAGCATTAGTAAAGTTCATTTAAAATTCCAAACACTTTCTTCCTCTTAGTCAGGACTCTTGTTTACAGAAATAAAGAGTATCTGACTCAACAGGCTTAGAGAATAAAGAGAAGGTATCGATTTGCATAACCAAAAGTCAACAGTTTCCTGAAGACATCTCTCTCCTTGGGCTTTTTCTCTCTTGGCTTTATTGTCAAGCAGATTTTTCCTACATGGTAACAAAGATGGGCAACAATGGCTCTACCGGGCTTAACAGCATTCCGAATAAGGCCGGCAAAAGTCCTAAAATTTTGACTGTTAGAATTTGCATCACATACTCAGTCCTGAACCAATCAAAGCGGCGACTAGAGGAATACAGTGTGTTCATTGGGCAGGTCTGAGTGATATGTCAGTCTGAAACCAGAGATGGGTCAACTCTTCTAAACCATATGGATTCAGTTCAATCCACCAAAAGAAAGAGGTGAGTCCTTTCTGACAGAAGTGCTACTGAACAACAAAAACATGTTGTCTACTCTCTAAGGAAGAGAAGTTCACATCAATAATATAACAATATAAGATGCTGGATAACTTTGTGTCATGAGACAGTAAAAATAAAAATTAATTGTGGGAGACTGTGTTGATTATAAACACCTAATTGTTTAGTAAAACATATAGCATTTCATAAAATATCTAAGACCATAACCATTTTCCAAGTATATTAAATATAATAATGGTATCTACAGTTCCATATTATAATCTGGTTAGTGTGTCAGTATCATAAATTTACAGTATCACAAAGTCCAAATATAGTTCAGGAATATTAATAAAAAAATATAGACTAAAGTAATAGGATCAAGAAAGCAGAGGAGGTGGACACTGTATTCACCTCCTCCCATGATCATATAAAAATTACAGTTAAATTATGGAACAATAAACCTGGATAAAAACTAGCTGAAGAGAAGTCCCATAACTGAGGTTATAAAGGAGCCACATCAAGACAGATAGGAGGTGTGGACACACAAAACAGGGCTGGCTTCACATCCACGTGTGGCAGTTGAGAACTGAGAGGAATATTTCGGCTGCCTGTGTTGCCCCTGAGGAGCGATGGGCCTCAGCCTCATGCCGGAGTCCCCAGCCCAGGGCACCAGTGACGGAAGATGACCCCACATTAAAAAAGGCTGTGAAAATCAGTGGGGATTCCATCCTTCCTGGTAAGACAGAAGGCTGCTGGAATCCCAAGTGTCTTCTAAAGAGCCAATGCACAAACCCCCATTCACAGGTACTAACTTTAGGCTCTGACAGAGGGACAGAGGCGCTATGGATGTCCAAGAACACAGGAAGAGCCAGAATTATGTGGCTTTGGTGCAAGGGTTGGAGGGACGGCTGCCAATGTCACTGCACTGAATCCTCCTCCCAAGGGGCTGACAGGCACCAGCTTTCCCGTGTGGAGCCCTTTCCCCATCCACTATATGTGTATCTACATTAGCCTGGTGAACTCCGCTAGCTCCACTCTGACGTCTCCCTGAGACATCCTACTCAACTTACCCACCACACAAAGCTTGCAGTGGGAACCACCCTGAGCATACTTTGTAATATTTCTTTTAAAAACTCTCAAGGAATTTCAGTCAAGTTCAGGAGCCCCAGAGAGGTATAGGGAGAGATGAGGTTTGTGGCTTCCAGGGCAAGGCTGGAAGGGCAGCCACCAATGCATCATCCTCACATGTGGCTGAGCTCTATGTGTCCTGTATCAAACCCCCTCCCACTGACCAGATATGAACCTGCATTAGCCTGGTGAAATCCACTAGGTCCGCCCTGATGACTCCTCAAGACCCTGCCCCACCCAACTGGCTCATGCACCAGGCTCTTTTGGCAGCCTGAGCCTGCTTTTGAAAAACTTTAGTCAAGGCTGGTGCTGGAGAAGGGTACAGAGACATACAGGAATAAACTGAATTTTGTGGCTTCAGAGTAAGAGCTAAAGGGATAGTCACCATCGTCCCTGTGTTGGGTCCTCTCCCCACATGATCAAACCTGACTCCACGTTAGCATGAATTCCATTAGCTCCATCCTACCAACTCCCTGAGACCCTGACTTACCCAACTTGCATTTGTGCATTTGCAAAAGGTTCTTTCAGCAGCTGACTTTGGTTGGGCCTTCTGCTGACCTGTCCCAGGCAATGTATTGGTGGCAACTGGGCCAGCACAGGCAGACCAACCACAGATCACTTAGTAGATCCCAACAGGTAGCTCCAGAGCAGTCACAGGCAACATCTGACATTGATCTGCACCAAAGTCCCTCCAAGAAGCCCCAGAATGACATACCTGGTGACCAACTTCAGACCACAACAGACTATCACACAATTAGCTCCACAGGTGGCACACACAAAGGGAGGTCTCGGCAGGCACCAGACAAAGCTAGGGCAATTCCCTCATTTTTCACACTGTGGTTGTGGCCAGTCCTCAGCCAACAGCCCAAGGGAAAATCCCACCCACTGATGTTCCAACAGCAATCAAGACTCAACAACAACAGAAGGGCACATACAACAGGCACAAGGAACACTCCTGGACCACCCAGCTCAGATGATCAGGGAGACTGTACCACTGGGATCCACAGGACACCTACTACATAAGGTCACCCTGCCAAGTTTGGGAAATGTAGTGGATCTGCCTAACACATAGAAACAAACAAGGAGAGGCAACCAAAATGGGGGAAAAGAAAACATGCCCTATATTTAAAAAAAAAAAAAAAAAAAAAGGAGAAATCTCCAACAAAAGGTCTAAGTGAAATGGAGGCAAGAAAATGCAGAGTTCAAAATACTGGTTATGAAAATGTTCAAGGAACTTAGTTAGAACTTCAACAAAGAAATAGTAAACATAAAAAGGACACAGAAATCATAAAAAAGGAACCAGTTAAAAATAAAGAATATAATAACTGAAATTAAGAATTCAGTAGAAGGAATCAATAGAAAATTAGATGAAGCAGGGATTAAATCAGTAATTTGGAATACATGGTAGCAGAACACACCCTATGAAAGCAGTAAAATTAAAAGAATTTTATAAAATGAGGATAGTCTAAGGGACCTCTAGGATAATACCAAGTGTAACAGTATCCACATCATAGGGGTACCAAAAAAAGAAGAAAAAGAGCAAGAAATTAAGAACTTATTTGAAGAAATAATGACAGCCCTGGCCAGTGTAACTCAGTTGGTAGGAGCATTGTCCCACAACTGAATGGTTGCAGGTTCAATTCCTAGTCAGGGCAATTACCTCGGTCATGAGTCTAATCCCTGGCTGGTATTTACAGAATGGAAGCAATCAATGTTTCTCTCTCATGTCAATGTTTCTCTCTCTCCCTTCTCTCTCTTAAGGAAATTTTTTTAAAATGTTCTTGGGTGAGGATTTAAAAAAAAAAAAAGAAATAATGATGAAAAACTTCCCTAATCTAGCAAAGGACGTACATATACAAATCCAGGAAGCACACAGAGTCCCAAACAAGATAAGTCCAAAGATGTCCACATCAAGACACATCATAATTAAAATGGCAGAGGTTAAAGTCAAAGATATAATTTTAAAGCAGAAAGAGAAAATTACTTACTTACAAGGGAGCTCCCATAAGACTGTCAACTGATTTCTCAACAGAAACTTTTCAGGGCAGAAAATATTTGCAAATGATAAATCTGATAAGATGTTAATATTCAACAAAATTAAAGCAGTAATCCAAAAGTCACAACAAACAAGTCCTGGACCAGATGGCTTCACAAATGAATTTAACTGAACTTTCAAAAAAGAATTAACACCTATCCTCCCAAACTATTTTAAAAAATTCAAGAGGAGAGAAGGCTCCCAAGCTAATTTTACAAGGTCAGTATTACTCTGATTCCAAAACTGAAAGACATTAAAAAATATTAAAGGTCAGTATCCCTGGTAAACATAGATGTAAAAATCCTCAACACAATATTAGCAAACCCAATTCAACAATACATTAAGAACATCATACACAATGATCAAGTAGGATTTATTCCTGGGATGCAAGGTTGGTTCAATAACAGCAAATCAATTAACATGATACATCACATAAAGAAAATGAAGGATAAATATTATATGACCACATCAATAGATGCAGAAAAAGCATTTGACAAAATCCAGCACCTATTTATGATAAAAACTCTTAGCAAAGTAGGAATAAAGGGAACATAACTCAATGTCTCAGTTTTCTCATATTATTATTGCTAATGTGAGGATTAAGTTAATATATTTATTGGACATACACATCATGGCTATTGTTCAAATTATTTTTCTAGTAATTTAAGAAACAATTTGGTCACACAGTACCTTTGGAAACAGTGTGATATATTGGAAAGAGCATCGTTTGTGTGTTTTTAACTATTACTGGCTATATGACTTGGAGCAACTTGTATAAAATCTCTTAGCCTTTATTTCTTTATCTATAAAATAATTGTAACAAATCTTTTCTACAATACCTATTAGGAAAAGTCATGATAGAATATCTAAATTATCAAGTATAACTAACCAAAATTCATTGAGCAATTACTACATACCAAGCACTGACCTAATGATTTAATGTATTAACTTATTCAATCTTTCCTCAAGAGAATACTGTGAAGTATGTCCTATCATTGTCTCTGATTTACAGAAAAGGTAACTGAGACACAAATCATCTTCCTAAGTCCCCACAACTAGTAAGTGACAGAGCAGGCTTTCAGTGCAAATTCAGACACCATATATCACCTGTCATGGTTTGCAAAATTGTGAGTGTTCAAGTAAGTGGCACCTATGATTGTCATCTGGATCGTCACACACATTGATTATCATTACACAATACTTGTTCAGAAGCACTGGGAAAAAGTACTGTGTGTGATAAACCAATTTACTCACATACACTTAGAATCATGTCGGTAGGTGAAATATTTATAAAAGATTTGATAGCATGGCAATGAATTTTTCCTCACTTTTTGGTAAAATATTATTTCAACAGTCCTGTTTAAGAACACATTTTAAAATGCTTAATCAATTTTTTAAAGCTGTTCTTTAATAAAGGGTTTCAGATTTGGTTCATAATTTATAAAGATCAAACTAGATCAGAGACCAAAGAGCGTTTGCTCTCTTTCCAATGTTCATTTACTTTAAATGGATTGAATTTGTATGCAGTGTTCCTGGCCTTGGGGGAAAAAATTTTACATTTCTAGAATTTGTCATTTTAAATCTTAAGATTATTTCAAAAGAACAGAAGCAGTTTTTTTAGGTCATTTATACTCTTACTCGATCATGGTTTTGGGGATAATTAACGCAACCATCATCCCAAATATTTATCTCTTCCATAATGAGACCATTTAGGTTCTATTCTCTTAGCAAATCTCTATTACATAACCCAGCATTATCAACTAGTAGTCACTACGTTTGATAGTAGATCCCCAGGCCTTATTCATCTTTAACTGAAAGTTTGCACCCTTTTATCATATTTTAATAAAGAAAAAATATCTTCATCTTGTATGTATTTCTTGTTGAAATCATCTTGACTCTATGTGACTTGAATCTCATAGAATTGGTGACTATTTCAAAGTAATCAGTAGATAAAGTTATCTTGGATGGTTAACCTAACAAAGATTCTAATCGATTATTGCTTTATAACCATACATTTCATGAGCTGCTTTTCCTTTAGAAGTTATAAAAATAATAATTGTACCAGAGTCATCCAAGATGCTCTAGTTATTAAAGTTGAGAATTACATAGCCACATGTTTTCATGCTAAATAAAATCATTTGTAAGAATGACTTTAGATTCCTTTGTTCTAATTTTATTTTAATAACTATAAATTGTATAAAATATGTTTTAGTTATTCAGTAACTCTTTACAAAATGATGTATGAACCAACCCAGAAGTATTAATAGACCATTATTTTTCATTTATAAGTTGTTAGCTAAAATATTAAATTTAGATTTTAGATGTTAAATTATTCAATAGTGGATATTAGGTAAAAATGACATTTGGGCAAATATCCCCCAGATGGAAAATATTGATGGAAACACAATTCAGTATAGTAAATCTCATATTATTCATATTCTTAGAGGTCAGAATTTATGTAAGGTAAAGTTAATCATAGGTTGGCCTAAATAGTCCCTAAAGTAATTTCAACCCTCCTTAACTTGAACTATTTCCCTGCTATTTTGAGCAAAATTTTTGTAAAAAAATTATCTTAAGGAGAAAGGAGAAAAATGTCTTAATATTTATCCTAATCAGTTTGAACTCTCTCTTCTTGTTCACATACTCACAAACACATAAGATCTTTTTCATATCTTAAATTTTGTCCTAGAAAGTTACTTCTTATTAATACTTTAAGCATAAAATAGAACATATTAAACTTTGAATTTATAAGCCTTTTTTTTTTTTTTTTTTTGCTAACTGCTTTGTTGGCACTAAAGTTAAAGAAGCTAATGCCAAATTCTCCAAGTTAAAGCAGCTGGTGCAGATTGCCATTTTTCTGATTTGAATTTAATTTTGCTACTAAGAGGTATATGCTACTAAAATCAAAATTGATGAATATTAGAAGCTTCAATAACAATTGTGAATCCGGGAGTGCCCTGTCTCCTATCACCAGCACACTGAGGTGACACACACAGCAGCTATGATACTCTACCATGCTTCCGTACACAGGCCCTGCATTCTGCCGTAATCATCCTTTTCATAGCACAATTTGTGGGCTTCTGTGAAATGCAGCTATTGGTAGTTATGCCTGTACTCAAATGAAGTGATATTGAATTCCTATTATGCAAGTGCCTTGGAAACCTCACAGCTCTCCATAAAGATTTTATTCACACAGCAGATTTGTTGTGACTTAGATAGTTTCAGACAATTTTAGATTTGAATGGACATGGCAGGATCTGACAGTATAAAAGAAATATCGGGAGAAAGAAACATGTAGAACCAAATGATATATTAAGCAACCTACAGAACAAAGCAAAGAGAAAGCCTGTGATTGTAGTAAACAAAACTAGAAAGTACATCTTTGAAGGACCTCTCAGGGGGCTAATCTTTTTATATTGCATAAATGAGTTGGTGATAGAACTTGTCAACTCCTTTCCTTTTACAAATTAAGTTTTGATAAAGCCTTGTTCCTTAGATAACCTTCACTTTTTTAAATAAATTGTTCATAAAGAGATGCATTCTAGTTTTCACATATTTTACAATAGTTTAGGTCACATATACAAAAAATAAACACAACTGTAAACAAACATTCCTCAACTAAAATTAGAAGATTTAATTTTAAAAAGAAGGAGAGTAATGTTTAATGAAAATATAAAATGTGGGATTCAAGCGTTGATGAATTAATTCATGGAATAGGAGGTGAGAGATATATTAATATATTTGGGGCAAAAATGAATTTAGTATGAAGTTTCCTTCATTATTGGGAGTGCACAATGAATCGGGCATAATTTAGGGACTGGAAATATAACACTGAACAATGTAGAAAATATCCCTTATTTTATGGACCTTACTTACTAATGGGAGAAAGAGTTAATAAAGAAGTAAAAAAAATGAAAGAATAAGTCTAGCTAGTAATAAGTCCTATGAGGAATATAAAAGAGGCTGGTGGGGTAGAATCTACTTGCAACAGTGGCACAGCGTCAAGGCTACTTTGTCTTTGGCGAGGAGGGAAAGCCTCACAAAGAGGTGTCAGGAGTTGAGGCAGGAATGGGCTGTGGGGGTGGGGGATGGGATGGGCAGAGGAGGGCAAAGTGGAAAAAAGTGGGACATAGAATAACAATAAAAAACAGTTAAAATTTATTTAAAAAGAAGGGAGCATATGAAGGCTTGTGAACAGAGCATTCTGTATCAACAGACAGCAAATAAAAAGTCCTTCAGCTAATGTTCCTATCAGATGCTACTTCTTCAGACCACACATATTTATATTACTCTACAAATAATTAATTCCTGGATCATACGGAAGTTATTCAAAAAATTAAAACTAAAACTACATATTAAGCAGCAATTCCCCTTCTAGGCACACATCCAAAGGAAGGGAAATCATGATCTTGAAGAGCTGTCTGTGCTCCCATGTTCACTGCAGCATTTCTCCTAATAGCTGAGGTAAAGCAACAACAGGATTCTGTCAATGGATGAATGAATAAAAAAAGTTTTTGATACACACACACACAATGGAGCCTTATTCAGTCTTAAAAAAGAAGTAAGTCCCACCATTGAAGACAACATGGATGAACATATAAAGCATTATACTAAGTGAAATACACCAGACACAGAAAGACAAGCACTGCATCACTATGGTATCACTTATATATGGAATCTAAAAAAAAAGTTGAACTCATAGAAAAGAGAGTAGAATGGTAATTTGGAATTGGAGAAATAGGAAGGACTGGTAAAAGTGTATGAACTTTCAGTGAAAAGGTGAACGAGGTCTGATGATCTAATGCAGAGTACGGTGACTATTTTTTGTAATGTCTTATATAGAAGATACTTGCTAAAAGACTAAAACTTAGTGTTCTCACAAAGAAAGTAAATATTTGAGGTGATGAGTGTGTTAATTTAGTAGATAATGGGAGCTGCTTCATAATGTATATGTATATCGAATCATGTTGTACACTTTAAATACATTATAATTTTATTTATCAATTGTACTTAAATAAAGCTAGAATAAAATAAATGTACACATGAAAACATATGCAAAAGTATTTTACCTTTGGAAGAGATGTTGGATAGAAACTAAGGGAAAAAGAGGAGAGGAATAAAAAGGAAAATATTGATACCTAGTTGCTATATTAGAGAAAGTCAAAACATAATTTGTACAATGATATTAAATACTGAATATACCAAAGGAAAAATAAAGATAAATAGTACATTTAATCATGTGTTTTTGGAAGTTTTAGTTCTGACTCCAAATCAATCAAATAATTTTTTTACCATAGTCATTCTCTATATTTACAAATAATATTAATGTGTTTGATTTCCATGAGCATCTATTTTACCTGAATTACTTAACATAACTGAAACAACACATGAGTGCTACAGAAATCTTCCAAGAACCACAGTCTTAGCTCCCTCCTTTCTCTATTCCTCTCTAGCCCAACTTTCCCAAATTTCCTATGATCCCCTCAGCTCTCTCATGTTGCAAAGGAGAACTATATGATGTTTTAATTCATACTTAGATGTTAGTAATTTATCATATTTGAAAACAAAATGAGAGGAAAGGTAATTGTCAATACAAAGTAGTATAAGTCTACATATGCTATTGCCCAGTAACCATGGTGAAATTACTTTTAAGGAAAAAAACATATTATCCTTCAAATAATACTATTTATTAATCAGCCACTATGTAAACCTGTCTTTGAGTATAAATTTGGGATGACTTTTGACCCAGAAATTTTCAGATGGTCATTATCCACCTGGAGAACCTCTAGAATACCTACTTTTGTAGGTAAATTCAAATGTAAATTAAATGAATCTATAATATGTATTTGAAGTTTTCCTTGAAGTCACCTTTAAAACGTCAAGTAATTGTCAAAACTTTAATTGTCTGTAATCTTTTTGAAGGTAAAGACAACACCCATCCCAATCATGTCTTATATTTTCCACTAACACAGGACTTGGAATTGTTGAGGAAAAACTGTACTGGATGAATTAAATAAGAAAGGGAGATCTTTTTTGTTACTATTGCAATGGGGAAGAGAGATTGAACTCAAGTCTGCTGAAAAAGAGGTGGGAGAGATTTTAAGTAAGCCAGTGGAAAAGTACTAGAAGATATTAGTGGGTGGAGGTGTTAATGTAATTAGGCCACTGGGTCTGACTGGCATTTATCAAAGTCAGGGTCCTATCCATTCACTAAGACTGGAATATAGGATTGCTGTCTTTCTTAATGATTATATGTCAAAGAGATGGTTGCCAGGTCCTTGAGAAAGACTTTCCTGAGCTGTAAAAGTGGCAAGAGGATGGAAGGTTTATATATAAAAGCCACAGAGAAAGAATTTACAATGGAAAGTTTTCTAAAGTGAATGCTCTCCAAAAAGGGAGGTCAGGGATCTATAGTCAGGAAGAAAACTGTGTAAAGCTCATGAAGACTGAGGGCGAATCTTAAGGCCATCTTGGTCAGAATATAGTACTTGCTCAATAAATATTTGCTTTCGTTGAACAAATAATATCTCAGGAGTTTAGCAGACTTTGAAACCTTTCAACCACAACATTCCTGAATAAGTCATTATGAAATAAATGCCCCCCTTAGATATTAATTCCAGAAAAATCTAAATCTAAAGCTTTCACATAATTTTATTTCTATACATTATAAGGGAGACCCCCCAAAATGGAATTATTTTCTGGACAGTGGGCTTCTTGTAATGTAGGTTTCCCCCGCTAGGTGAGTGTTCTAGGCACCTATCTATGTCAGTGTACCAGCTGGGAGTATTGTGAGAAGCTGCATTTGGCTTCAGTAAATTTTTTAAGACTTTCATCAAGTTTGCCCATTTCATGATGGGTGATTTATGAGCACACCTGCCCACACCACGCTGAGTGTTCAGCAATTTTTGACTAAAAATAGCATGACCCCCACACCCCACTCTCCCTATTCACCTGAGTTTTCCCCGAACAACTTTATTTTTGTTTGCTTCCCTGGATGAAAAATTTTCCCAAAGGGAAACATTTTGCCAATATGATAGAGGTGAAACAAAAAACTGCAGAAGCACTAAAAGGCATCAAAATTGATGAGTTCAAAAACTATTTTGAACAGAGAAAAACACTTCTCAATAGGTACATTGCATCAAATGGAGAGTACTTTGCAGGTGACTGAAGTTTAAATATATAAGAATAAATATACAATGTTTATAAATTCCGGGGTTTTCTGGGTTTCCCCTTGTATAGCACTCAGCATATAGTATATACTGATGGCAATTAATAGGGTAAAATTTGCCCTTCTCCACTGAGAACTATGCCCAATTAATTAATTAAATCCAAAATTATCAAGTAGAGTATATTGTCCAGGGTTTAGACAGTCAAAAAAAAGTAATTTTCATTTCTGTTTAAAATATTTAAAAATAGATGTCTATTTTGGAATGCTATGACCCCTTACAATCTCAATTCAATATCCCTTGCCCTTGTCACAGGACAGGGGAAGCATCTCAAAGAGTCCTAACAGCAATTTAACGTTGCTTTCCTGCCCAATTCTATGCAGCAGGAACCCCGTGTGCCAAGACCTTCAAGCACCGCCCTCCCAGTGATGCATCTGAGGAGAAATTATGATAATCTCAAAATCCTATCGATGCGCAAAGGCATTTCATCAACTGAAAAAAGAAATTATGAGTAAAATGCAGTTTTATGTTTTTTTTAACTAAGAGGAACTCAAGTTTGTGTGAATAGGTCTCATGTGGGAAGTCTTTTGAAGCTAGGGACTTCAAAGCAGATCACAGACTTCCACTGGGTTAATCACTTAATGCAAAAGTAGGGAGATGGAATTACCACCATTCAGTCAAGCTAAATTTATCTCTTTTCTTTTTTTCAGAGAGAGCAAAAAAATGTCCATCTTTTAGTTCCCAACAGTTCACCAGTTAAACACGTGTTTGTGAGAATGCTTTGCTGGCAAGCTTTTTTATATAAATCTCAATGATAAGAAGTTCCCAACAGCTACCAGTGGCATTTGATACAGCCCTTCATTCAGGGGGCACCATCTTTCCCTTTGCTGTAATTCATAGTTTTTTACCATTAAAACATGCCCTTTCAACATATAACAAAAAATAGCAGCAAGATTATATAAATTTAGGACAGAAAAAGTCGGGTTCTCTGACTATAAGAACAATAAGAAAAGAGCTTTGTATACTGATTAAAGTTGTTTAAAATTAGTGAAAATCATCTAGAATGCCTAGAAACTAGTAGGGGACGGGTGGGCAGAGATTAGTAGGAGAAGGGGTGCATATTATTTCCATAAACACACATACCACAGTCATCAATATCTGTAAAAAAAAAATCACATAAAGTGACTAGAAATGAATATGTAGAAAATCAATAAGCCTGTGAAAAATAAGGTAATATCTTCCAAGTTCATAGTTTGGTGAAATATTAATAGTAATAGTAATAATAATAATAATAGTAGGGCTTAACTAGAACAACCTCAGAGAAGTATTTAGATAAGATCCAGAGACAGGTTGTGGGTGGATACCATTTTCCCGATTTACGATAATGGCTATGTGACATCTTTGGTCCCTCCAATGATCCTTCTGAAGAATGAAAATGGATTTAGTTATAGTTCATAAAGATTGCTGGATAATGACCAAGAAAAGGAAAGAAAGACAAGCATACTTCAAATATTTTACTGCAGGAGCAGTAATGGGAATGGAATTGTAATGAAAATACTAATAGTAGTTGTGTCACAATGTGTACACAATCAAAACATACATGACATTATTTTATGTATTTAAAGTATAAATGTTTATTTGTTATATATAACTCTGTTATGTATTATATATAAAAACAAATTATAAATTAAAGTGGAAATAGAGTAGAGGTCTTATGTATAATACGCACTCCATATATTATTAGTTAAGGTAAAGGCTAAATTATAGTTACAGAGACCCCAAAAATTCATTGGCTGAAATAAGACAAAAGTTTACTTATCTCTTACATAATAGTCCAGATATAAGTAGTCCCAGCTGGCTGGCTGGCTGGCTCTTCTTTACTGGTCATTAGGAAGACAGGTTCCTTCCATCTTATTGCTCTATCACGTCCCTGGTATAGTTCTTACCTGAGTATTTGAAGCACAGTCCCTGCCATATCTAGCTTTGAGAAGGGAAAAGAGACAATCCAGTACTTTCTACATTGTCTTTTTAGGAAATGACCTCAAAACTGTACACATTACTTCTTCTTATTCTCCAGTAACTCCAACTCAATTCCACGGCCATCCTACTGTATTGGTTTCCTAGGACTGTCATAAAGTACCACCAACTGGATGGCTTAAATAATAGGAATTTGTTTTCCTCACTATTCTAGAAGATAGAAGACTAAAATCAGCAGTGTTGGTTTCTCCTGTGGCCTCTCTCACGCCTTAAAGATGACCGCCTTCCTCTGGTGCCTTCACGTGTTCTTTCCTCTATGCATGTGTGTGTCTTCGTGTCTTCTGTAAGGACCCCAGTCACACTGGATTAGGGCCCACACTTAATCTCAATCACCTCTTCAAAAACTCAATCTCAAAATACAGTCACATTCTGAGGTATTAGGTGTTAGAACTTCAGCATATGAATTTTGAGAGTACACAATTCAGCTCATTATACTTAGCATCAAGGGAGACTGAGAAATGTGAGTAGTGGTTGGATGACCATTTAGATAAAAATCTGGCCCCATTACTAACCAGAAAGAAAGGTGATATTGTGGAATGGTCAACAGCATCTGCCACATTATTCTTTAATTGAATAAGTATAAAGCCAAGTGGATACTAGGCAAAAGCTCAGAAAGAAAAAGAATGGGAAGGATATGTAATTGATAATGAAATAAAAAATCAGTTGAGCCCCAAAAGAGAAATCCTGTTTCAGTACAAAAGCCTGATTAAAATTAACTCAGTTTTAGGAGTAGGAAGGCCATTTCAACTGTAGAGAATATAACTTAAGATACATATAATATCAGGAGAGATATTTTTAAGCATTAGGAGAAACAGGTATCTCAGGATTTATAGCTAGTCTCCTTTGATCTCCACCAAAAGTGGATATAATTGAGCCATCCATGAAGGGAATTTTATCAATGTTATCATTCTCCTTTTTTATGTTTAAATGTTTGAATCATGCATACATAAGATTGTTTCTTAATCTAGACATGAATAAAATAAAAGCTCTTTACAATATAAAATCAAAGTCCCATAGTTTAAGAAACTTGCTGTATGAGCAAACTATAGGGATGTGTTGTATACAAAAATTATCGGTTTGCACAAATGGACAGAAGATGGTAAACAATACTCTTGAATTATTAAGCAGAATAGTTTCTGGCTAAATTTTGGCACTTTGATTTTCTTTCTTAAAAAATACTAAAATGTGTTCAATGATTTTTTTTAATTCCTCCACAAGGATGTCTGAAATATAATGCAGAAACCTACATATAACCTTCATTTCTTGTCCTCAATTCCCATGGCAGTCTATACCATGAAACCATAAACATGTGAGCACAGTAACAAATTGTTAATTTATGAAATGTATTTGAGTGGACCTTTGCTGGTGTCTTTCTACTCTTACTCATGCCTGGGTACATGCCAGGAGCACCCATTGCCTTTTACCTTACACATACAGGGAGAAGCTGGGAGCAGGAGGCACTTTTACTAAGAAATATTGTGATTAAAAAATAGTTATACAGCAAAAAAACAGTTGCAAACACATAGTATCATTCATTGCTAATGAGTTAAAAGGATACCACAGTGCACATATAAATCACTATACAGTATCTTGCAGTTTATTTAAATTCATTGTGCCTCATTATAACTGAGCTATGCACCTTTAGGTCTGAGTTGATTAGGAATGCAATAGCTCAGAATAGCTTTTAATTCAGAGAAACATGGCCTGACCTTTACCATAATCCTGTGTGAAACACACTATAGTTTAGACATTAATAATGATGCTACCTCTTTTTCATACTGGTGAGATGCTACTTAAAATTTGGTATTATTAGTTAACAGGCTCAGGCCAATACATCAAAACCAAATTACCCTTCTGTGTATAACTACAGTACTTAATTCTGAGTTGTTCATCTCTCATAACTATTACTTCCTCTTTAAAAATGCTAAAACCAAAATGTAATAGTGTCATGCCATAGCAATAAGTCACAGATACAAACTAAAGGCACTCCTCTTCACTCCCCATGGACTGCCACTGTATGCTGTTAAGGATTTGTGCTTCATGATATACGTTTTAAGAGCTAAGGCACTGCTTGTCTTTGACCTTTGTCTCTCAATTTAAGAATGCCATTTCTTTAAATCACCTTCTAGTAAGTCAACTAGCACAAACAATAGAACTTTCTTACCATTTTCATTCAGATGCTGTAGAAAATACAAATCACAGGTTTAAATATCTATTTTCTTTTTTAAAAATCATTTATAGTGTTTATCACTATACATACAGTAAATGATAAAATAATATGGTGACTGAGCTTAACTGATCTAATAGTTTCTAAGGCTCATAATGGAAAAGAACATCCCTCTGAGCCACCAATTTTTGCCCCTTCCCACCACTGCTTCCCATTCCCTAGAGGCCACTTACTTTGGCTCTCTTAGCTGTTTTCTCTGGTATTTTTTTAAATATATTTTATTGATTATGCTATTACAGTTGTCCCATTTTTCCCATACCCCCACATTCCCCACCCTTTAGTTTTTGTCCATAGGTCATACACATAAGTTCTTTGGCTTCTACATTTCCTATACTATTCTTAACCTCCCCCTGTCTGTTTTCTACCTACCATTTATGCTACTTATTCTCTGCCCCCTCCCCCCTCCCCCTACCACTCCCCTGTTGATATCCCTCCATACCTTATATAAATCCCTTTAACGTTTCATACAATAAAGGGTGGGTGATGATGAACTCCTTGAACTTGACCTTATCTGTGAAGCACTTTATCTGCCCTTCCATTCTAAATGAGAGTTTAGCTGGATAGAGTATTCTTGGATGTAGGTCCTTGCCTTTCATGACTTGGAATACTTCTCTCCAGCCCCTTCTTGCCTGCAAGGTCCCTTTTGAGAAATCCACTGACAGTCTTATGGGAATTCCTTTGTAGGTAACTGTCCCCTTTTCTCTTGCTGCTTCTAGGATTCTCTCCTTATTTTTAATCTTGGGTAATGTCATTATGATGTGCCTTGGTGTGTTCCTCTTTGGGTCCAACTTCTTTGGGACTCTGTGAGCTTCCTGAACTTCCCAAAAGTCTATTTCCTTCACCAGCTTGGGGAAGTTCTCCTTCATTATTTGTTCAAATAGGTTTTCAATATCTTGGTCTTCCTCTTCTCCTTCTAGCACCACTATAACTTGGATGTTGGGACGTTTCAAGACATCCTAGAGGTTCCTAAGCCTCTCCTCAGTTTTTTGAATTCTTGTTTCTTCATTTTTCTCTGTTTGGATGTTTTTTCCTTTCTGCTGATCCATTCCATTGATTTGAGTCCCAGTTTCCTTCTCATCCCTATTGGTTCCCTGCAGATTTTCCCTCAGTTTCTTTATATTATCCTTCACTTGTTCAACTAATTTCGACCATTTTTCCACCAATCCTGTAAGCATCCTGATTACCAGTGCTTTGAACTGTGCATCTGATAGGTTGGCTATCTCTTTGTCACTTAGTTGTATTTTTTCTAGAGCTTTGATGTGTTCTTTCTTTTGGGCCATTTTTTTTTTTTCTCAGTATTCCTGTTACTTTAAGGGGCAGGGCCTTAGGTGTTCACCTGGGCAGGGAAACCCACGTGGCTGTGTTGTGATGCTGCCTGTGAGTGCGGGGCCTGAGAGAACAATGGCGCTTGCTCTGCTCTCCGCACCCACACTGCCACCCACAAGCAAGCTGCACCCCTCTGTGCTGGCTCTGGGGTCGGTGGACGGGCCCACACAGTTCCAAGTCCCCGTGGGTCTCCCCAATGAACTCTCCTGTGAGGCAGGGAGTTCCTCCCTCTGCCACTTCAACCCCCACAGTTGTTTTCAATCGGTTCTTTGAGGTCTTATTTCCCCACGCCGATGGGCTGCGCAGTCTGCTCCGCTCCCCGCTTTTTCTCCTGGTTTGTCTGCAGGCGAATGAGGAGCCGCCCGGTCCCCCAGTCTTGGCCCTGCTGGGGCTGGGCATGCGGCCGCGTTTTGGTCAGGCACACCTGCCGCGGATCTCTCCAGGCAGCTGCAGCGTTGCTGGTACCGCCCCACAAACCGCAGTCTTGCCTCACTCTCTCTGCCCGGCTCCGCCCCGCTTACCGGTCTCGATGAACGTGTCTTCTTTAACTCCTTGGTTGTTGGACTTCCTCTCAGTTCAATTTTCTGTCAGATCTGGCTGTTTTTGTTTATCTAAATTGCTGTTTTTCCTCGTTTGGTTCTGTGAGGAGGCACAGTGTGTCTACCTACGCCTCCATCTTGCCGGAAGTCCTCTGTTTTCTCTGGTATATTTAAGTCGTATTCCTAAGCAACATATTTATATTGCTAAATCACAATATTTCAGTTTTAGATATTACATTTTAACTTTTAATAATAAAATATAAGATATAGCCTTTTAACATCATCCCCTCAAAATCTGAAGATTTCCTTTCATTATCAGTCCTGAGGATTTCCATTGTCACTCATACGTTCAATAACCTTTCATAGAAGCCCTTTCTTTGGGTTAGAATTTCCTTTGTCTCTGAAAAACAGAAACTCAACATGGGGATCAAATCAAATAAGCATCTACTATCACAGGCAAAAGAACTGTCAAAGAACAGAAAAGAAACTGTTATTTTTTTTAATAAGCCCCTCAGATCTTATTTTGTGATGCTTGCTTTTAATGACCCAGGACACCAAGTTATGGTAAAATATGGCTGCCAGAGCTTCAGGCAGTACATGTACATTATGCAAGACAAAGATGAAAGGCAAGTCCATTCTGGTCAGGGCATTTCCGGGAAGCTGTACACACTATTTCCATATAAATCCCATAAGCAGAACTTAATCATATGGCCACACCTCTCTGTAAGAAGACAGGAAATTTAAGTCTTTATTTTAGCAGATCTGTTACCAAGAAAGAAGGAAGGAAAATATTGTGGGATACTCAGTCATACTCTTTCATCCTTCTAGATTATTTTAGTGTAGAGTAACCTAGAGATACATTTTTTTTCAGGTCTTGCCTCTCTTGAAATGTCCCATTTTGATACTCTCACTCTTGAGTGAAAGATTGACTAGGATATAAAACCAGATTGTAAATGTTTTTTTAAATAGAATTTTGAAGGTGTTTAATTGTCTTCTAGCTTCCAGAATTGATATTGAGAAGTCCAAGTCTCTCCTGATTCCTAATTCTTTGTCAGTGAACCTTTTGTGCCCCACCTATTCTGGAAGCTTTTAAGGTGGTCTCTGCTATTTACTCTGGTATTATAACATGTCACAAAGCAAGCAATATGTGGGCTTTGTTTCATTCATTCATTGTACTCAGCCCTATGAGGGGCTTTCAACCTGGAAATTAAATTCCACCCATTCTGGAAAAGGTTTTTGCCTGATTTCATTGACAAATTTCTTTATTCTTTTTTACTCTTTCTCTCCCTCTAAAAGTTGGGCACTAGCATCAGTCAAAATGAGTTATATCAGTGGTTTAATACAGCAGAGGTTTATTTTCCATTGACACTCTAAGTCCAAAAGTGGCCTGCTGAGGGCTGTCTCCAGTTTCCACCCTCTCAAGGATCTCAGGATTGCAACAGAGGAAAGGCAACATGCTGAGTCACACACTGACTGTTCAAAATACTAACCCAGAAGTAATTTGAATCATTTCTACTCCCATTTTTTCACTTACAGAAAGTAACATGCCCATGCCTAACTGTAAAAGGGTGGAATGATTCAAACCTGATAGGAGAACCAGAAAATTAAATAACAACCCTAGGAATTATTATAACAGGTGTCCTAGAAGGATACTCTAATTTACTTTTAATTTGGTTTTTAATTTTGTTGTTGGGACTCAGTTTATATGAGGTAGAGTGCACACAATCTAAGTATATATATTGATGAATCTTTACATATGGATACACCCACAGACCATAATCCAAATCACAATAAAATATTCCCAACACCCCAAGACTGCCTCCCACTCTTTGTTGACACTCCCAAAGGTAGCCAGTAAGCTGACCTCTATCATCACAGATTAATTTTGCCTGTTTTGAACATATAAGTAAAGTCATGTATTATGTGTTCTTTCATGCTTGATTTTTTCACTCAATTATATATTGGTGAGACTTGTCAATTATATCGTCTATAACAAAGTAGTTTTCTTTATTTCACTGTTGTATATTTGATAACATGAATATAGTACCTCTTATTCATTCAACTTTTTTTGAACAATTAGGCTATTTCTAGTCTTGGGCTATTATGAATAGAACTTCTACACATGAATTTTGGTAGAAACATTAAAAATTGAACAGCAGTTATTAATTTTAATAAATTTCAATTTTTGATGGTTTAATGGTTAGTGCTCTTGTGTCCTACTTAAGAAATCTTTGATTATTTAAGTTATAAAGAAAATTTCCTAAATTTTTCTCAAAAACTATTATATTTTTTTGCTTACATTAAGATCCATGATCCACCGCAGACTAACTTTGGTGTATGGTGTATAGTAGAGGGTCAAGACCTTTTCCCACTTAGATAAGCAACTGAATGCTGTTCTTTATTAAGGCCATTTTTCACCAGGGGATTTGTGGTGATGCTCATTTTTGCAAATCAGATGATGATGTATCTTCCAATTTTCTATTTCTTTTGCCTTTCTTTCCTGGATGCCCGTATATATTTACATTTTTAATTGATATCATATTTCAATTTTCAAGAGCACTTTGTTGTTCACTGATAATTCCTTTTATATTGTATACTGTTTTTAAATCAAGGATACCTTATATTGTCTTATCTATGGATCTCATATTTGTGAGTATTGATTATATTTTTCACCTCCTGAATTGGTTCAGCCTCCTCTGAATTCTTGTTTTGGTCTCAGTCTTTCACGTAAGAGATTTTCTCAAATATCTTATGGTCATTGGCTACCATTAAGTATCCATAGAGCTGACTAGAATCTCAGTTTAGGTGAGAAGAGCTTATACACTAGCTGCCGGGCCTCAATGTATGGTATTGATGAATAGGGACTAGTTACCTTAATAGTTTGTTGTTGTTGTTGTTGTTGTTTTGCTCTGGCAGTTTGCAGAAAAATCATCCAGTCTCCACCCCAGGAAACACAAACCCATGACTTGAGTACAGCACCACCATGCGCATCAGTGCTCATTCTCCCTAAATCAGGAGTCCTTCTGGTTTGTCTTCCCAGAAGAAAAAACATCCTGAACTCTTCTAGAGTTGAGGAGGGAGTGCACTATTGGTTATCTGAAGTGGGAAGACAGAACACATTACCTACTTGCTTTGCACTACCAAATTTCAGCACTTTGTTCCCACTATACCACCATATACCACATGTTTCAATATGCCATTGTGGCCAACCCCAAGATCCTGTGGGACAAATCAAATTATTTCTTGACTGATCCTCACCACAAAATGCGAACTACGATTTCAGATTTTTCTACTTTGCTTAGTGAGTTGCCTTTTATCATTTTATTTATATTATTAAATATGTTGCTCTCCATTATCTGCTATTCTCTTTTCACTGCAACCCCACCTATTCTCTTTTGTCTCATAGGGTCCTAATTTGTTTTTTGTATTCTTGCCATCATTTTAGTGGTGTTTGGGTAGAAAAGCATTTTTCTACATACATTGTCTGATTTGAATTCACTTTTGGCTCTCTTTAGCAAAAAAAAAAAAAAAAAAAAAAAAAAAAGAGAATTTAATTCTAGAAGCAAAACAAAACAATTAAGGTGTTTCTCTTAAACTGAAAAGTAATTAATCTCCCTGCCTAAAGGTCAACAAACTTTAGGTTATCTATTTATTTATTTCACATTTGAACACATCGATATAGGTTTTGAAAACACCAACTCCCAAATTCTCACACTGAATTTAAAGTACATGACTTTATTTTTAAATAAGAAAATTTTACTCTTAGTGACAGCATGGATGGACCTGGAGAACATTATACTAAGTCAATCAAGCCAGTCAGAGAAAGATGAATACCACATGATTTCACTCATCTGTAGACTCTAATGAACAAACTGAACTAACAAGCCAAATAGAAACAGACTCATAGATAGAGAGCAGGATGACAGATCTGAGACAGGGATTAGGGGTGGAGGGATCAGGCAAAAAGGAAAAAGGACTCATCAACATGGACATCTAAGTGGTGAATGTGGTGTGGAAGAGGGAAGAAGGGGGATAAATGGTAATGGAAAATATAATAAAAATAAAAATAATAAAATACTTAAAAGAAAAAATAAATAAATAAAATGATTGTATCAAATCACATGCCCTACAAAATAAAGTATATAGCTTTACTTTTAAATAAAAGTTTTTAACATATTACACAAATTATACTGAAAAATATCATCCTTTTTCTGAAATTCCAATAGAATGTTTCTTTTCTAAGTCTCCTTGAATTTGGACTTTCCTCCCCTAAAATTATTTTTTAAGCATAGATTATATTCTATTTATTGCCATTGGAATTAAAGAAACCCATTTAGCTGGCCAGGCAATTTTCTCTGTTCATCACTACATCGTGGTTTATCACTTCTGAGAATATGTCCCTGAATACAATTTTGCCTCCACAAATAGACAAGAATATTTCTTAAAACCAATGTTAAATAAGAGCTGACTTCAACTATCACCACCAACTATTTGAGATCCATTTTATTAAAATACAAATATCAAACAGTCAACATAATATAATAAATATTATGTATTAGTTTTGGGCTGGTTTACAAATGGGGTAAGAGGAAGGACGGCAGAGGAATCCAGCTTGGTTACTTATAAAGAAACTCCTCTATTTTGGGGAAGTGTACCCCACTCCTTTCTTTCCCAGTTACCTCACTACATTAATGAAAAATCAGGCCCAAAGAAAATAAGTAACTTTTCCTTGATAGCATAAGCACTTGAACCAAAATAAAACTAATCTCTCCAAGAATCCTAGTGTAGCAGGTTTTTTTTTTTCATTTATGAACTGTGGACTTTTAGCAATTTTTTTCCCATTTTTCCAATTGCTTTGACTAGTACTCTCCAAGTGACATTAATAGTGGCAATAGTTGGGATAGCTCTGTCCAATAGAAATGTCTCCAGTGCTACCAGACAGGCATGATGCTGCCTTTGGGGTCAAGATGCACATATGTTACTATACTATACTGTGCATATTACACTATACTATCAATGTACTCATTTCACATTAGGAACTATTTTATTCAAGTGATGGTGAATGTTCAGCATCTATGGAAAAGGATATTATTCTTCTTTCACATATTAAATTACATTAACATAATTTTTATATTAAACAATCTTTCCATTCTTGCTATGGATCTTAGTTGTGTTTTAGTATATGTTTAAGATACTGCTGTATTCTATCTGCAAATGCTTTAAGGATATTTTTGTTGACATTTATTAGTCTATCATATTCCTTTTGTGCTATTTTTGCCAGTTTTTATTGTCAATGTCTTGCTGGCTTTACTAAAACATTTTGAAGCCTCACTTACACAATTCTGGAAGATTTTAAATAGCAGTGGAATTGTATATTACTTTGAGTTTTGGAAGAATTCATTGGTAAAAATGTGTCAGTGTGATATTTTGGGAGGTGTGGATAGTTCTTTAACAGTGTTCTCTTTGTCCTTATAAAATTTGCTTCTATGGGTTATAAGTTTTTTTCAGGTATAAATTTTAATTTTTTCACAAAATCATCTAGGTATAGAAATATATTTATATAGAGTAAAAAAATAATTTTATGATTCTCTTGATTTTCTTTATATCTCTAATACTTTTCTCATCATTATTTCTTATTTTCTTTTGTGATGTTTGCAATATCTTAAATTGAGTTGATGTGTATATTCATGTAATTAGCACATATTTAACCTAGTCTGAACAGTATTTGTTTCAGTAGCTACAATACAGTCATTAATAAAAGAGGAAAGAGGGAAAAAAAGAGAGGGAGTCCATATTTTTCTCTTTGTGTGTGTTTTGTGTGCATAACTTGGGTGGAATAAATAATTAACATAGGTTCATAGTGTTTTATATATATGCAGATTCTGAATTTTCTAAAAGGAATTTAAATTTCTTCAAAAGCTCTTATATTGCTGGTGAGGAGATGTAGAAGAGAGAGAAGGTATGAATCTAAGACATTTTCTTCTAGTTTAAAAATGTTTTTCTTTCCGTGTTCAAGTTTTCTTCTAGTAAATGTCTAATCTTAATCAGGGTTACTGAGCTAACCTATATCTAGCACTACGCTCCCTCAAGTTCTGCTTGCTTTAGCAGGCTGAACTCCATTCCTTTGTCTTTCCACACATATGAAATAGTTCAAAATTCTTTGGGAGTCTCTTCTTATTTTTTTGATTGCTGTTCAAGTACAGTTGTCTCCATTTTACCCACATTACTCTCCCCCTCCCCACATATCCCCATCTCCCATCCTGAATCCTTCCCCCTTTGGCTTTGTGCATGAGTCCTTTATACATGTTCCTCGGTGGCCTTTCCACTTCTATCCCCCATTATACCCCTTCCCCCCACCCCTCTGGTTACTGTCAGTTTGTTCTTTATTTCAATGTCTCTAGTTCTATTTTGCTCATTTGTTTGTTTTGTTGGTTATGTTCTCCTTATAGGTGACATCATATGGTACATGTCTTTCACCACCTGGCTTATTTCACTCAGCATAATTGCTCTCCAGTTCCATCCATGCTGTTGCAAAGAGTAAGAGTTCTTTCTTTCTGCTGCATAGTATTCCATTGTGTAAATGTACAATTATGTTTTGATCAGCTCATTCACTGATGGGCTCTTGGGTTCTTCCAAAACTCTATTGTAAATTATGCTGTTATGAACATTGGGGTGCACAGTTTCTTTTGAATTGGTGTTTCAGGATTCTTAGGGTATAATCCCAGCAGTGGAATTGCTGGGTCAAAAGGCAGTTCCATTTTAGTTTTCTGAGGAAATTCTATACTATTTTCCACAGTGGCTGCACCAGTCTGCATTCCCACCAACAGTGCACTAGGGTTCCCTTTCCTCCACAACACTGCCAGACTTGTTGCTTGTTGATTTGTTTACGATGGCCATTCTGACTGGTGTGAAGTGGTATATCATTGTGGTTTTAATTTACATCTCTCTGATACCATATGATCTCACCTACAAGTGGACCCAATCAACAAAACAAACAAGCAAGCAAAATACAACCAAAGACATTGAAATAAAGAAAAATCTGACAGTAATCAGAAAAGAGGAGGGAGAGAGATAATAGGGGATAATGGCGTGGGGGGGCATCAAGGAACATGTATGAAGGACACATGGACAAAGCCAAAGGGGGTAGGTTCAAGGGTGGGAGGTAGGGATGGGTGGGGAGTAGGGAGTGGTGGGGTGAAAACGGACACAAATGTACTTAAACAACAAAAACATTAATTAATTAATTAATTAAAAAGGAAATTTAGAGAAAAAATTAAAAAATTAAAACCTGAAAAAATAAAATTAAATTAAAAGAAAACCTTGGCTTTAATTATTAAAAAAAAGAAGTGCATTTAATTCCATGAAAATTGTCATAAAAATCTGGGTATCCTTCATGCACAAAATAGTAAGAGAAGAAACAATTGCCGTTTAGCAACAATCTCTGTTAACTGTTAAAATTATTGAATTGGTCAGCAGCATGATCAGTGCTGTGTTTTTGAAAAAGTAATCCAGGGATGGTATTTGGTTAAACAACAGAAATTTAAAAGATATTTCATGTATTCTTATGAGAACTGAACTGTTTCTTAAAAATAAGTTGTTATTAAATGTAGGTAACAAACTTTATCTAGTCAGGACTGGAAATACTGCTTTCCTCTTCCCATAAGCCTGTGTTTCTTTTTCCTGTATCTCTACATTGGTGAATAATACATCAATTCAAACAAAAAGGCTTTTTTATTTACCAGCCTTAAATAAAAAAACTGAGAGTCATCTTCCTTAGGCTATGCAACCAGAAAATTCTATAGATTTTACTTCCAAAATAATTTTTGACTACATCTACCTGTCTTTATTCCCACTGCCAATTTCTTTTATAAGCTCCAATCACATTCCATCGGAATTATTATAATATTCTCAAAACTCAATGCTGCTTTCTTCCAAATTTTGCCACATTGAACAGAATTCTTTTTCTAAAAGACAAATCCGATTGTGCCATACCCCTGACTAGCATGTTGTCAGGGTTCCACATTGCTCTTACTATAAATTTAGTTTATCTTACACAGCTCTCCCTCGCCTACTCCTCTTTCCTTCCCAAGCCACCCCGCTTGCTACTCCTTCGCACTTGATGTTTACAACATAATCAGTTTACTTACGTTCCCTAAACAAGTCATAGTCTCTCTCTCTAACCTCAGGGACTTCACACGTGCAATTCCTTTGCCTGAAAACTTTCCCTACTCCTTTCTCTGATTCTTATTCTTCCTTCAGTCTCAACTTCTATGTAGTATCCTTCTGAAGCTTTCCAAGATCCTGAAGATGGAGACAGTTCCTTCTCATGTGCTCACATAATCAACCTGCTCTTTCACATACCTTATTATAATGCATTGTAATTTTTCATTCCACTATGTTTCCCCCAATAATATTACTCAAAGAAATCTCCTATATTTTTTACTGTCATCTCCTAAAATGTAGCACAGATAAGAGGATGTGGTAGGATATAGTATACATAGTTAGTATTTCTAAAATACAATAATTCAAAAGAAATACATTTCTCTTTATTTTATTCTCCTCATATTATATATTTTTAATGTATTGGTTCATTTAACTGAAATTTATGTTCATTATTTCCTTTTAAATCTCATTCCGTTATTCTAGCTCAAGTGTTGTGTCCCCAAATGTCACCCGTTGGTATTCATAATGCTTACCAAAGTGCTTGATGCATAACAAATGTAACAGACAGTATTAGGATGCTCTCTCACCTGATGAACTCTTCCCCTACTGCAATGATTCTAGCTGGAGGGATGCTTTCATTTGCCAAGTTTTTTCAAACAGGACCCTTCCCTCTTCCTTTGTTTGGACAATAGTGAAGACCTAACCCATGAGCTGAGCAGATTAGATTCACTCCATCCAGAAGTTGAACCCTGAAACACAAGCTTAGGAGTCAGTTGGTGGTGGTCCTAATTTAGAAGATGATGTTTCTCAGAAAAGGAGACCTGTCATTTTTGAAGCTGGTTAACCTAGGTTTACACAGAAAGTGAAGAAAATGGAGCAGACACAAAGAGAAAACAAAAGATAAGAGACTGTTTTTCTCATATAGAGAAAGAGAGAAGTCAAATAACTATTTTAGTAAGTGAGTATTTTCCAGTTTCTAATTCTGGTATCTCTTGAAATCTAACTGTATTACCTCACAGAGGGGTCCACAATGTACTCTGGAAGTTCTTTTTTTAGAATCCATAATTCAAGCTATCTTTTTTCTGGCATCCAAATGCTCCCTAAGTTTGTCTGTACTTTAAACATATTCAGTAAATATGTAAGGAAAGATAGAAGAAAGGAAGGAAGCAAAAAAGGAAGGAAAGAGAGAGAGAAAGCAAGGAAAGAGGGAAGGATGATGGAGAGGAGGAAAGTCCTTATCTCATAGGGCTTATTAAAATCTACTTGCGAAACCAAAAATAAAACATAGAAAACATAATGTCTTAGGCATAATTTTACAGTTTTGAACAAAAACTGTTATAAAAATTTCACACTATTAAGTAGATGTGTTATATTCTTCAGAACAAGCCAGCCAATGTTTGGGGCAGACGAGACTCAACGGGTATGTTTGAAGTTCATAGCATTAAGACTCATGAGATCAAAATATCATTATGACATTGAAATAAATTCCTCACTTATTTTTTGATGCAGCCATGCTTACTTTTCAAATTAAATAATTCTATAATTTGAATATTTTCTGTGAGTAAAATCTCAGGAAAGATAATATGTAGTAAATAATAAATTAACATCACAGACCATACATTTTTTTCCCAGAAAGTCTTTTTCCAAAAAGTAGAATCAGAAAATTTATGAAAAAGATTATATTTTGCTTATGTCTTAAATTATTTTTACAGACAAAGATATGTGAAGACCAAAATTCCCAGATCAAAATTCACATACAAGAAAGCTCAAATACTGCCATGTCTAGAGAGCACTTCCCTTTGGTTGAATTTTTAAGATTTCTGAGTTAGGGTCGGGTTGTGGAGAATATTAGAAGCTAAATTCAGGAGATTATGCAATAGAAAACCTTCAAATCCAGAAGGCAGGGAAAGATGACACATGACAGAATACAGATTGAAGAGAGACAACAATCAACAAAGGACATAAACAGAATAAATAAGAAGAATACTGAAACACCAATCCAAAATAACCCATGCACCCCAATGTTCATAGCAGCACAATTCACAATAGCCAAGTGCTAAAAAACAACCTAAGTGCCCATCAGTAAATGAGTGGATAAAAAAACTATGGTACATTTCCACAATGGAATTCTACACAGCAGAGAGAAAGAAGGAGCTCCTACCCTTTGCGACAGCATGGATAGAACTGGAGAGCATTATGCTAAGTGAAATAAGTCAGGTGGTGAGGGACAAATACCATATGATCTCACCTTTAACTGGAACATAAGTAACAAAGAAAAAAGCAAACAAAATATAACCAGAGACATTGAAATTAAGAACAATCTAACAATAGCCAGAGGGGAGGGGGGAAGGGACAGTGGGGAGAAGGGTTTCCAGGAACTACTACAAAGGACACATGGAGAAAACCAAGGGGGA
>PVJI01016115.1:5231-39194 GCA_004026765.1 Micronycteris hirsuta
AAGAAAGAAAGAAAGAAAGAAAGAAAGAAAGAAAGAAAGAAAGAAAGAAAGAAAGAAAGAAAGAAGAGGGAAGGGGAGGGAGGGAGGAAGGAAGGAAGGAAGGAAAATAGCTGTGTACTTTGTGTGAGAATATTCAGTTGAGTCAGCTAAAATACTAAGAAATCTGCTCACCTTATAAAGGATGCATACCAAGGCATTTATAACAGATGGTGAGGGAAGCCTGCTTGGGATAGAATTTGAAAACTATTATGATTTTAGAATTGCCTTCAGAACATCTGAAGTCAAATGCTTGAACTTTTTTGTGCAATATCTCTTATGACTCCAGCCAAACCCTAGACCTCTCCAAGGTAGGACTCATCCGCTGCAATACTTGGACTAATAAAAACAGTGTTCTGCATGTTGTGAGTGAGCATTGAACAAAGATTTGTTTCTATAATTTATTTAAAACCATTCACCTAACATGGAAAATTTCCAAAGCCAGAAGCCCTGGATATAGTCTAAAGTTAGCCAAACTTTGGCAATCTGGCATTGATTTAAACTAGTCATAGCTTTAACAAAAGTGAGCCTGCTTCTTTGTCTTTTTCAAAAGCCTCTTGTGGTCTTGCCAGGTAGTAATACCCAAGCCACTTCAAAATCACAACCCAATGAAGAGGTAGTCTTTTGGGGACCCCCAGTCAATCTCCTCATTCAGTCCTCACTATGTTCTTGGCAGAGCATCAGTCACTTACTCCTAAAAAAACAGTGGAATGAAGATATAGAATTGGTGCCCAAAGCAGCTGTCTTCTCTTCAACTCCTATCTCTGCTTACCTGGGTCATGGGAGAACATCACTGAGTTCGTCTGGGGTGAACCAAATTGCGCGGACAGAAAATACAGAAAAGCCTGGGGAAGTCTGGAATTTTCAGAGAAAAGAAGAAAGAACTATTCTGATGACACTAACAAAACAGTCATTTGTTCTTTAGTCAGGTCAACTGTTGTTAATACAGGAGGCCCTGAAGGGTCTCTGAGCAACCCCACCTCTGGAACTTTGTACCCGTTTCTTGAGGAAGGAAACACCAGAGAGTGGTGTGGGAAAATGGAGATGCCTCCCGTATCCCCTGGCATTCCCCGAAAAGGATTCCGAAGATGCTGAGATGTACATGCAGGAGGCTTACTAAGATGTGTCCTCAGGAACAACTGTGAGGGAGCAAGGAAAGCAGGGTTGAACTGAGGGAGAAGACAAACTGAGGTGCAGTTCCAACAGTGGCCTCAGCTTGTTACTCAAAAAGCTCTCAAGGTTGGAAGTCCTGCAACGGTGTTCTTATTGAGACAAGGAATCTGGGACTTTGTACTGCCCAACAGTGACCAACCACGGGACGTGAGCTGTTCATGCAGAGGGGGCATAACCCTGAGCAAGGCAGCCTCCTTCATCAGAGGGCAATCCTCAGAGGGACGTAGTCTTGAGCCATCAGCAGTCAATACTGCCAATCACTTAGGAATGAGCGCCTAGTTCCTTCTGGGGGGATCTTGGCGACATGACATGGTGTTACCATTCCACCCAACCAGACTAATTAGCACCATCAGTAGGAATGATGATGATTGATTCTGACCCTAGGACTAATTGTCATAATATTTTATCTTCTGTTGAACAAAGTCCTAACCCTGTGCCAAAAACATAGATTATCTTATTTTATCTTCTCAACGCTCTAAGGTCTCATTTGTCTTTATTTGTACCTAAAGAAACAGGGGCTTGGAGACAATAACTTCCCCAAGTTCACACTATTACCTAGGGCGCCAGTAAAGATTGAAAGTCAGATTTTTCTGAATCCAAAGGGTTCTGAACCAATTCATAGCATTCAACATCATACGATGTTGGTGGTGTTTTGATTCCTGACCATGCTGCAGGTATTTGGGGGCAAGTAGTAAAATGTATTTACACATAGAAAGTCAAGCACATAATCCAGAAAGTGTAGGTTTCTGAAATGTTGCTGAACAATTCTAAACCGTGTGCCCAAGCACACATGTTCTAGGCCAGTGAGGGAGGAAGAGGATGTCATGCCAGCCAAGTGAGCAGAATCCATGTCATTGACGTGACTTTCATATCTGAACAAGTGGACTGGCTGTTGGATTACTTCCACAAACAGCATTTTTGAGACTCTTTTCTCGAACTTTCTCCCACATCTCCTCTCCCACACACCAAAACCCAGCAGCCTACAACAAAACTAGAGATTTACTGAAGGTCAGGAACTTGATTTGAACAGTGTTCTAAGTGTGTCACTCACCAGCTTCGGCTTGTGTTTTTCATGTATCCTATTACCTTTGTAGTTATTTCCCTTTTTGTCTCCTGCCTTCTTCCCACAAATACTGTGTCTAGTTCTAAAGCACACCAAAGCCGGTATCTCCCATCTCAGTTACACAAAGGTACTAATGCAATTACGAAATGTACTGGGAGAATTTTGAAGGAAAAGCAGATAGTCACTTAAAAAATTTTTAATAGAAAACATCCGAAGAGACTATTTACAAAATGTTTTTGAGCCTGTCTGCAGGATTACTTCCTGTAACAATTACAAGTGCATGTCCCAGCATGAATTTCCAGACTACTGCACGCATATTGAAGTCTCATACCTGGTGATTGAGAACATTGCGTTCGTGAACATCTCTCTCCGGAAGAGAACAGAAGCAGCAGCTTCATCCTTTCTCATTTCGCCTGTTCGCACCAAGACAGGTGGGTGTTGTAAACAAGCAGAATTACCAAACTGGACAAAATCTGCCCTAGCATGGGAAATAAATATTAATTGAGAACAGTCTGGAGATTATGTTTTCCCCTTATCTACCTAACTTATATTAATAAATTCCATGAAATAGATATTGTACCCAGTCCAGAGCCCAAAATACAGTAAGAATTAAATAGATATTTGTTGAATCCAGAAATGCCCATGAACTGCTCCATAAGCCTCCCCATTTCCTCTGTATAAATTAAGCTCTCTCTTCTCTGTGCTCTGACAGCATTTTGTGCCTTTTTTTAAAAAAAAATAACATTCTCATATACTGACATTTGTTATACTTAGTAAAAGTTTCTGTCTCTTCCTCTTGCCGTTAGGGCAGGAACTGGGTCTTGTTCAGTCTGTATCCCACTCATTGTCTTCCACAGGGCAGGACTCAATGTCAATGTTTTACTGACTTTGAGGACCCACCGTTTTAGGACCTGTGGGAATGGGTTACAGAATGGACAAGTGCACCAAAAAACTGCTGCTGGGAGCAATGGTGGCACTTCATATACTGATAAGGATGGTGGATTCAAGTCTGCTAAGGCAATCACATTGCACATGGCCCTGCACTGAGTCTCATTTGGGTACAGATGTCCTCTCCATGCCATTTGCAAGCAGCACAACACTGTCTGGCTGGAATCCACAGGTTGCCATACTGATGGTATGCATGGGTTGAAAGAAAAGAAGGAAAAGAACATTCAGGCTAAACCCAGACCTACTGGTGGCATAAAAGCTGTGCTGCAGAGAGCTGACAAAGCTTCTTAGTCCAGACCTGTGATGCACAGGCTTTGCTTCTCTGTGTAAATTTAGAAATTGTTGAGTGACCATTAGCTTCAACCCTCACTAAATAACCACTCTCATTCCTTTGTCCACACTTTTGTGCATGAAAAGCAGTCATATGTGGCAGTTACAGGGTGAATTCTGGAACCAGATGGTCCGGATTGAATCCCAGCCCTACTATTTTCAAGTTGCTCCTTCATTGGCAAGTTACTTTACATCTCCACGGTTCATTTCCTCTGCTAAAAATGAAGATGATAATAATATTTAGATCAAATAATATACATTAAAATAATAAATGCGTGGCTGGAAAGCACTTGAAATAGGGTACAATGCAGAATAATCACCTAATCACATCAGCTGCAGTGAGGACTCTGTGTATGGCATGACAAGCAGTCTGGAATTTACTCTGAGTGCATCAGGAATCCGCTGGGGGGATTTAAGCAGCAGAGCGATGTGATCTGACTTATTTCTTAAATATCACCCTGACTATTCTGAGAACCTGGATTGGAGGAGGAGTGGAAATGTGGAGATGAGTAGGGAGGCTCCCATAGTTGACCTGGGAGGACGTGATGATGACTTATAGCAAGTGATGTCTTATTCTAAAGATAGACAGAATAAGCAGGATGAGCTGTATTTAGAGAGTAGAACAATGAGAAGTGATGATGAGGTACATGTGGTGAGGTACAGGTGAAAAAGTAGAAGAAATAAATAATCAAAAATGATTCTAGGTTTCTAGCATTGATCATGGAAGTCTGGTGATGTCATTTACTAAAATAAAGAAGAGTAAAGAAGGGACATATTTTGGAAAGGAAATCAGACTTCCCTTGAGGAGCTCTAAGTTTCAAGTGTCTATGAGATATCCAAAGAGAATGTTCAAGTATCCTGGATTTTAAACCTAAAAATTATATTGTTATCAGTGGAAGCGGGGTTCTTGCAATATTACAAGGAAAAGAATTTTCTGGTATGGTTTATTCATGATGTACAATTAGGGGTTTCCCCTCCGGACTTCCAAGTGGTGGGGAAGGCATGCCATGGAAAAGTCCAGTCTTGTCTTTAGTAGAGCCAGGACAAAGGCCACTGCCCAGAGTTTATGCTCCATATTAAAGTCCAGTCCAGTCTGTCATCTGCTAGCTTAGAGTGTGTTTCCACGGTACTCCACTGCTGTGCTTTGGTATTCAGACTCCCTCCTGGAGGCCATGAGCCACGTGGCTGCTAAAACCTCGTGGCCACGGAGAGAACAGGTACATGCGCTGTGCAAGTGTGGGCTACAAGCAAGAGAGAGAAAGCTTCTTTGTTTCCCTGGAGTTATGTCCAGGAGCGTGGGTTTGGGATACATGAGGTACTTGTCCAAAAGAAAGCAGGGGAAGCATCAACTGCCCCAACTTTCATGGGCTTTGGATGGGTGTACACCTTCGCGGTAGACTGATAGGCCTCTATGGTCCAGCACCTCTCCCTATGTCCCCCAACAATCTGGTACCGAATTGGGGACGGGAGGAGTATCAGTCCCCTTGGCAGAGCAATGCTGTAATCCCCTGGGGTGTGAAGCTACTTTCCTGGCTAGCAAGCGGGCTTATATTCCCCAGTTTATTAAGCTCAGTATCTAATCTCTTTTGCTCCCCTTCTCAATATTGAGCTAATCACCAGTGCTAACAATATGAAGATATAAAATTGCATCAGCATATAGATATTTAAAGTCACAAAAAGTAATGATACCTGCTATGGCATAGGGGTTGATATAAAAGAAAAAGGAGGACTGAGTTCTGAATGATTCCGGTATTTTTGGGTCAGGGAAAGAAGTCTCATGTGAAGGTTAGTGGGAAAAGTAACCAGGGAGACAGGAGGAAACCTAGGGAGTGCAGTTCCACAGACAGAGACAGGAGACTGTATCAAGAAGCATGAAGTGGTCAGATGGGTCAAGGACTACTGGCGATCTAATGTAATAAACACAAAAATCTTTCTGGATTTGGTGATGTGCGCGCAGGTCATACATGACTTTGAAAAGAATCATTTTGGTGAAGCATTGGAAATTAGTACTGGAAAGGAGTTAAAAAGTAAGTGATGGTGAAGAACCAGAGACTTTTTGGAGAAACTTTACATTGAAGGAAGAGAGTGGAAGAGAGTATAATAAAGAGTCCATTGTGATGTTTGACCCCTGACAGCTTTTATGCTCCAAGTCTCCCCCGATCCTAGGGCCCTACATCTGGGCAAGTGAATATAAAAGCTGTTGGGGAAGGTCATCAGGAAGACATGACTGCTGGTTGGCTTAGGAGCCGGACCTAGGCAATTGGAGGCTCCTACTCCCTCCCCTGTGCTTCTGACATGCATTCCTGTTGCCTTCCCCACACTAGAAGATGCCCAAGAACATAGCCTTGAGATAGAAATGTAATCATGAGACCATCTGAACTGGGTACGGGACTAAACCCAGTTAAGGCCTCCTGTGTATGTGACTGTACCCAGTTAGAGTCTCTATGTAAACATTTAAGATTTGGCGAATGGGTATGAAAAACTACTAGTCTTGCGGCCGCCCATGATAAGCCTTATAGGAAAGTTCCCTTGAGCATTAAACCTGCATCTACCAATCTAGAGTGGCCTGCCTTTTTCTTCACTCTCTCCTTCTCTATGGGGGGTAGGGGGTGGAGGGGGGTTCAGATAACACTTGGGAAGTTTGTGAGAAGGCTGCAACCCAACAAAAGCCCACATGCTCTCTCCCTTGATACTGACGGGAAGTTCAACCCACACAGACCCCACCCAGCATTGAGGTCCCCCCATTCCACCCTACCCTGGGCCCCCACCAAATCAAGAAAAGCCCAAGCCACCCAACCCTGCTTTGCTGTTGCTTCACTCAGACTGAACCTGAGCCCTTCAGCTTGGGGAATCCTTTTGTTGTTTATTGTGTAAATAATAAACTTTATTTCACATCTTATTGGTTCCCATGTTTCGTTCATGCCAACATATGTATAATTTCCTGGCAGAGGCTGCCCAGCATCCAGATGGGGACACTAAGTACCCAAATAGCCTAGGGCCAGAAGCAGGATGTCAGGTCAAGGGAAAACTGGGCATTCCGTTTTTATGGAGGTAGGAGGGCATAGAACATGTTTCCATGCTGAATGGAAAAAATCCAATGGAGGATGACACATTGATGAAGGAAGAGGAAGAGGGAGTAATGGCAGGAGCAAAGTGCCTGAGTGGCAGGGAGGAGATGGGATCCAGAAGACAAGGACAGACGCTGACAAGCAATAGGAAGAGAGACACTTACTGCACTGTAACAGAAGAGAAGAGGAAAAGATGGGGTTTTGCCTGAAACATCCCTTAAGGGAGCCAGATAATATAAATGAAAGCAGCAGCAATGTGGAACACACGGAGAGATTGGGACTATGGGAAGCTGCAGAGAAAATGTGCTTCACAGGATTCAAATACAAGATTTTACAAAGTATAGTTTGGTCAGAAATTTTAAAATCCTGGGGCTGCACACAGTCCTCCATAATTGGTGGTATTCTCCTTTTGGTCCCTCTGAGTTACTCCTGCCAGGCACTTCCCATAAAAACATGCGAGTGGTCAGAAGACAAGGACTGTGCCTCTGAATATTCAGTAACAGCCTCGCAATGGCTGTCCAGATTCCCACGGCAACCACTTTTCACTTCTCACTTTTATCTTCGTCCTAGGAAGGATGTACTTGTGAGAGTGCAGGAATTTCAGCAACATCCACAAATAACAAGTATTTTAATGTTCATTTCTATTTCATTTCTTTAGTTTTTTTCAAACTGTTTTCTTGATATCTAAAGGTAAACAGTTACAAATAATCACTCCTCATACATATTTTCTTGAAATTCATGAACTACGTATTCAAACTAGGAATTCATAATTCCCCTGGGAATCAGCAAGCTGAATAGAAATGAGTATATTTCCACAGAAATGGACTCATTACTCTGCCAGTATTACGTTGGGCTTTAGGAATAATTGTTATAAGACAAAGGGGTCGTACAGAAAGAAAGCTTTTGCATTTATCTTAGGTTATATTTTTGCAATGAAAACAATTTATCCACCTGCATTTAATTTGCTTTGGTGTTAAATTTGCTATTTTCCTTCTGCTCAAAACACAGGCACAGTCTGAAATTTGCAAATGTTAAGGAAATTTAAAAAACATATTAGTATAAAATACATCGATGATATAAAATCAATAGCCAGTATATTTTTAAAATACAGTGTCTGAATTTTTTTTTCTTTTTACTCTATAATGTTATCTAAATAATAACTGAATAAGTTTGGGGCTGAGGAAAAAGAAGAAAAAAATTTACATCTGCCATGTGGTGAGCACTAGGTTTAGTTTGTTGAATGCCTTATCTTTTTTAAATGGGTATTATCTGCCAAGATGAGACAACTGAAGTTCAAAAAGTCAAAATAATTTGTTCAACCAAAGTAAAAAAACTAAAATATGGTAAAGTCACAATGTAAACATATGTCTCATTTTTAAATTTCTTTTGTTATTTCCCAGAGGTTAAACGAAAGGTGAAGGATTCCCATTAAACTCAAAACCTCATAACCTCAAATAATTTTAGACATTTGACATTTGATGATTGACAATGACAGAGTTTTCTCCTTTGAAGTCACTGGATTTTGATGTGGCTAATATTCAGGTAGAGGTCATGAATCTTTAACTGCAGTGATTAATCAACATTTCCTTCCTTTAATCACTGCCTTTATCTTCGCTTGGTCAGAAAGTAGGAGGGAAAAAGGAGGGGGGGCAGGTGAGGGGTACAGGAATCCCCAGTACAGTTCTCCCTGAGTAGGCACACCCAGGGGGTAACGGTACAGAGGTGAGCACCCTCTACGAAGCTAATTTAAAAGACCTTAGAAAGGGAAGTTTGTTTGCTAAACTGACCAACATCTTCATATAAAATAAAAAAATAAAGCAACCTCACACTATTATTTTCAAGAAATATTCACACCAGTGCCACAATGACTGACATACAACAAAAGGTCAATGCAGTCCTTTTGTTACAGAACAGACCCAGGGGGCGGGGGGTGTACAATATACTATTACCAAAAGGACCTCCCCTTTTTCTCCGGGGTTTCCCCCCATACTAGGTTCACTTTGTCCACTGCCAGAGGAAGGATGTCTCTCAACGCCAGAGATTGGTGAAAAGGAAAGGAATTGTTATTTATTTAAAAGTTATACAGACTTAGAGTAATGACTTAATGTCTTCATTAAAATACTAAAGTTCTTTAGAATACCCACAAACACACACAGTCCTTCCTTCTCCCTCTGCCCAGTCTGGGGTACCATATCTCAGGAAAAGAAGTAGAAGTCCTCGATTCAGGCTCCTGACACCACCAACTGTGTCACCACCATGATGTCCAGTTAATCCAAAGCCATGTGGCACCTTCTCATGGCCCACCAGCAAGAGTCCTTTCACCCCTTTTCTTCCAGGCAAAGTCTCTCCTGCTTCCTAAGCCACGTGGCAAAGGGAGCACCCAAAGCCACGTGGTCCTGACTCTCACCCAAGCTGTGGGTCCCCCTCCACCAAAGCCACATGAAGATTCCTCCAAAGCCACATGGTCCTGCCCTGGTATTGCTGCCGTGCCTGGGTTTAAATCCCCGTGACAATCTTCCTGTGCAGCCTCATTTCCGACTCTTCCCACAATCAGTTACACCTGCCAGCATTCCTGTATTCTTCCAGCTTTGCTGGCTGCCACAGTAAGTCCAGGCAGACATGGCCCCATGGCGTGGATCCAATCATCTCCAAGCTCTCACGCAGGTGCTGTAACCAGGGGGAGTTGCTTCCCAGTTACATCCTGGGTGGAAGTCACTCCTATCCCCCTGGCTCAAAGCATGACCACAGCCATTTAACATATCTGTGAAACCAGTTAAAGGCTATAGATATGTTAAGTGACCATGCCAGAGGTCAGCTGCAAAGCTGCTGCTATACAAAACAGCTCTGAATGCCCTGCTCCATGTGTCCCATCCCCCAGCTCAGACTGGTAGGGGGTGAGGACATTATATATGTATTTTTTCTCTAATATTTCCTGAACACCCTGAGTTCTGGATCCCATTACAAATCCCTATTTGAGGGCCCCTTCTTGGCTGCACCCTGTTACACTTTCACTTGTCTATCTTTAACTGACCGCACAGCACTGAACTACTTCTAACCCTGGGGTTTAACAAGGAAAAGTCTCACAGTTCTGATTAACAAGGTGACTTTTGTGTTTGTTGTCATTGTTATCTGTGCAGATATGACATGGTGGTTTATAATAAGAAATACATATATTTGATCTTTGACCCCAGTCCTGACACAAAGCTCCTAAAACCCTTGGAATTTTCTGTGATAAGCGAGATAAAGTGTCTTTTGCTATGCTGATGAGGTGACTTTTGAAAAGCCCTCAAGGTAACCTAAGGGTGGGATTGGCTGTAGGAGAATCAACCACCCGATTGGAGAGCTGGAACTTTCAGCCCCACCCCCAACTTCTGGCTGGAGGTCAATTGATTGGGGGGGGGGGGGCGGTGTCTTTGTATGATGAAGAGTGTTAATTAGACTTATTGTGATGATCACTTTGTGGTATATACAAAAATTGAATTAATATGTAGTACATCTGAAACTAACACATTAGGTACCAATTTTATCTTTAAAAAAAGGGACAGGGTTTGAAGAGTTTCTGGGTTAGTGAGCAAGTAAGAAAGGGGGGAAACGGAATGCCTGAAGAGGTCATAGAAACTCCATACCCCTACCCCGTACCTTGCCCTATTTGCCCTATGCAACACTTCCATCTGGCTGTTCCTGCGTTTTATCTTTTTATAATAAACCCATGATCTAGTAAATAAAATGTTTCTTTGAGTTCTCTGGGCGGCTCTGTCAAACTAATTGAACTTGAGGAAGAGGTCCTAGAACTCTCTGATTTCTAGCCAGTAAGTCAGAAGCATAGGTAACAACCTGGATTTTTAATTGGCATCTGAATCCAAGAAGGTGGCTGTTGGAACCTCCATTACACAGGCAGTCAGTGGTCAGAAGCACAGGTAGTATCTGGGGATTCTGAGTGGTGTCTAGAGTTGGAGGGACTGTGTGTGTGTTGAGGGAGGAAGTCTTGGAGGACTGAACCCTCAACCTGTGGAATCTGATGTTACGTCTCAGCAGGTAGTGTCAGAGTTGAGGACTCTTGTAGAACAATCAGCCAGTGTCTGAAGAAGAATTACTTGTTCTAGGTGGGAATATCTCCCTTTCACACATTGGAAGTGAAGTCTCAGAACCATTTGCCCAGGGTTGGGGTGAGACAGAGGATTTTTGTTACGTATTATTTTCTATCAAGTTTTATTTCTGTTACTCTAGACCATTTAGAATTTAGACAAGACACATAGATAAGCTGGGTTATGGTACAGTAACAAATAATCCAACATCTTAAAGTTCAACACAACAAAAGTTTATTTCTCCTTCCTGTCACATAGCATTGCAGATGCCAAAGGGAGCTAACGGGGCAGCCAGCAACCGAGAGCCTTTTTGTCACCTTGACAGAGGGAAACAACATGGCAAATCCCAGACCAGCTCTCGAGGTTTCTAACCAGACCTCACTATTTCTTATTTCATGGACCAAAGCAATAGTCTCGTGACCATTGCTAACTTCAACAGAGGAAAGAAATGCCATCCTGAAATGTGTACAAGAGGAGAACCTGAATTATTTGGTAGAAAACACAAGCAACCTCATCATAGTCATTTTCCCCATAAGTCTTTCAGTTACCAGGCAGAAAAACAATAAGAGATAAAAGCAGAAGTTGAAAATTCAATCAGCAAAATAAATAACATTTTTTAAAAAGTCCACCTAGAGTGATGTATAAGTTAGGTCTTGAATTAAGAACAGAATTTCTTTACAAAGGAAAAAGAAGAATAACATTCCACTTGAAAATGGATCACTGGGAACTCAAAATACATTGTCACATGAAACCAAGATAATACATGTGGTTGCATCTTAACCTTTCTGTAAAAGAAAAATTAGAACTACAAATAGTGTTGGCCTTGACTTTGAGGATCTAGGAGCAGAGAACATTAGAGTTAAATTTTAAAAAAATAAGAGGAAGTAGAAAAGGAAGAGCTTCCATTGCTATCTTAGAAATATAGGTCTGACCCTAAGCAACATTTTCAACAGATAAGGTTGGCTCGGACACTAGCCCCTGGGCCACCAGCAGCCATTGTCCTCTCATTGACATAAAGGACACACAGCACTCTGACCAGAACTGCTGTCATCTCTAATATTGTACCAAGATCCAAAATTATTTTCTCTTTTGTCCAGTAATAATTTCCTCTAATCTAGTGCACTGATCTTAGTAAATTATTAGTGAAAAGATGTGGTTTTAATAGAACAAGAACACAGCTAAGCATCAGGGCATGTAGATTCTAGTCACAGCTCCAAACCATACTTCCTCGGTTAAAATTTTGGATCTATTTTATGTTTTAACTTATTAAACCACAATGTAGAAAAGGAAATACAGAAATAAGAACTGCCACAGAATCAAACAAGATAATAGGAATGTCTTATTTTAAAATTCTACAAGAGGTATAAAATTATAAAGTATGATGATGATGATATGGTAAACTTATTAAACCATAATATAGAAAGGAAAACACATAAATGAGAACTGCCATAGAATCAAACAAGATAATATGTCTTATTTTAAAATTCTACAAGAGGTATAAAATTATGAAGTGTGATGATGATGATGATGATGTAAGCGATCAGATTAAAGCAATGTATAGCAATGTTTTTTAAACTGACTCTTATGTAATCAAAACCGGGATACTTGTATTTTCAAAAGTGAAAGCTTATTGTTTCAACCACTGAGTTCCTGAAAGCAGAGACTGTATCTTCCATCTCTGCCAGTCATGGTACAAAGTATATACTTAATAAATGTAGCTTTGCTCCTGAGAAAAAAGAGGGAACAGCATGGGCTAAAGGATAGAACAAAATCTGGGAAACAGAAAGCAAGAAAACCATCCTGAGAAAGACTGAAGGACTGTGCATAAAAGGAAGTATGTGGAGATCAAGTGCCACAGGGTTGAGGGTGAGGTATCATTAGGGACCTTGAAAGACAGGAACAGGAAGCTGGACTCAGCAGGGCCAGCAGCGGTAGGGAAACAGTCCACACTCCAGCCAGAGCAATCATTCAAGAGCCACAGAAGCTGATGCCCAGCTGTTTTCAGTCCCAAATTAATGAAACTGTCAGCAGGGTAATTTTTTACTACATATTTAGACATTACTTAGAAAACAACTGGCAAGTTTATAAAGGTCTACAGTCCTAATAATTTCTCAATGAGGGGATTTTCCCTTTCATTCTCCTATTTGCTTTTCTTCCCTAGTCTAATGTATATTTTACACATTTTTCTGTACAGCTTAAAACTCAAGCAGTTACTATATTGGCTATGTAACTTGTTCTGAGATGCTTTATATAAACAAGTTACATACGAACAGAATAAATTAGCGAGAGCTTTAAATGAAATGTTTGATGGGTAGCAAAGGACATATAAAGAAGTGCCATTGCAGCTTTTGCCAATCAAGCACAGGATTGATCACCAGCAACATGAACATCTGAACAAGACAGGCTGATTAACATAGCGGAGACAGGGATTTTCCTAGTCCTTCACTTCTCTTGCCCCGTACTACACAGTAAGGCCAATTCATACAGAATTTCTACTTAATCAGGCAAACAAGGCACCAACCCCAATAACCTCCAGGACAAACCTTTCATCTTAGAACAGAATTGGTTAAAATTAGAGAGAGGCTATCACTCTCAGTGATTTTTTTTAAAGAACCACATTCGTGATAGATTTAAGTCAAATTCTAGGTCAAAGCATATCCCTAATGAACATAGATATACATAGCATATTAAGGAATTCTATGATGTGGGTCTTCTGTTATTCCCCTGGCATTTTCTCAGCCATTAACATTATTCTATAATGAGCTTCCACTTCATTTATATTTAGAAAGCAGACTTTTTAAAAAACACACTGTGATCTCCTATCAGCCTTTTCTAATCAGCAATTAGCTCAGCAAAAATCACTTTTTAAGGTAAATTTCAGGACATTCCGACTGAGTAATAAAGAATGATGATCTCAACATGTAACTTCTAATTATCTCCCTAGGAAATAAGGTTGGGGAACTCATAAGTAAGAAAACCAAGTAGAAAAATACATTTCTTGACTTTACATTATCATGTCTTCAGCCAGCCTAACCAAATGGGAGTAAATTTTAAAAAGATGTTGGCTAAAATGGAACTAGAAGAAAACTCTGGCTATCTGTCTTTACATTGTTGAAGCTAACCAGTGGTCCTCCCTTCACTCCTCCCCTTCTTTCTACCCGCAGTTCTGGTGTAAATGGGTCTCCATAAGATGCAGGAAATAGCATAGGACTCTTCCTATGTTCTGAGACTGTGCTGCTGTTGCTAGCCAGTGGCTAGCATCCTGGTTGCCAGGCGACACCTTTTAGCACTTAGGTAGCAGCAGGGAATGAGCGGCCAGAGGAGAAATAAAGGCAGGCCTCTCACCATGGCAATCTAACACAGAACTTAACACAGGAGGCTAAAAGCAAAGGAAGACATGTTTCACCTATTGTCCAGTAGTCCTGAGCTTTGTTCGATAAGACTCTCAGGCATTACACACAACGTAAGCAAAGCTATGATAGCGCAGGAGGTGGGGAGCCCTTGAAAGTCTGTGTGTATCACCTTCACTAGCTGGGAAAAGGAAAACCTTGAGACCGTGTGTTCATCCCAAGACCTGGAAAGGAGAAGAGGAGGGGTCTTCAGTGCCCAAAGAAAAAGCCCATAAAACAATTTTGGTTAACTGCCTGCCCCCCGTATGTATGCAAAATGAACAAATAGAGCATGGAGCAAGATAAAGATCTACATTTGGGTAGTCATGTCTCTCACGGAAAGCTGGCACCACCTTTACCCATCAATCAAAACGTAACTTCTTCACCCCCGCCCTGCTGACTATGAAAGCCCTCAGAACAAAGGACTCGTTCCGTTTGGACACCTGGTGTCTAGCTGTCCTGCTCTTGCCACCCTTGCTTTTGCTCTCCTGTTACAACTTAGCAGTAATAAACTGCCTGACCACTAATAGGCTTGCTGATCTGTAATCCTTTACTGCACTGGCAAGAAGAACCAGGTCCTACCCATGGACACACAGATCTTTTCTGGCTTGAGGAATGTATGATTTAGAAAACCCAGTGTGACATAATATCTTCTGAAAATTTGCCACAGCAATATTGTCGTATTTCTACATTCTCTTCCACAATGTTGTCACTCCCTGTTAAGAGGTAGAGTACATTTCCCACCTCCTTAATTGACAACCAAAACACTGTGCTGGACAGGATGCTGTGTAGCCTTTAATGACAGCTTAGAGAAGATGATACAGTTTTTGTGGTCCTGTTCCTCTGAAAGCTTGCCTTTCCACCCAGCCACCATCGGAGCTGCAAGGAAATCCCAACGATCATGTACAGAGAGCCACGTACAGAGAGGAACTGAGGCCTCTGACAAACAGCCGCATGAGTAAACGCAGATGCAGCGTCTCCAGCGTCCCTCAAACCTTTAGATGACTGCAGACCCACTTGATATCTTGACTACAACCTCATAGGACAGCCTGAGTCAGAAACACCCAACAATGTTTGTTGTTTTAAGCCACAAAATTGTGGAGTAATTTGTTGTCAAGCAATACTTAACTAATACACCTTCCTGTTAGGGTTACATGAATGGAGACAATGATCTTCTGACCGTGCATAAGACTAAACACAAGACAAGGAAGGGAAATACCCCGAAAAGGTGGTGACGGAGAAAAAAAACTCAGCAACCAGAGAAAGAAAGGAGTTGTAGTTTTCATGGTATGCTTTAAGAAACTCAAAGAGCTGAAGGCAGTTGAAGTTATACACAGTTGCCTGTGGTTGCTAAAAGCTCTTGAATCCGATGTCCAGGGACCTCGTTTCATAAGAATCCCCAAAGGACCAATGTACAAAGAAAACCAGAGAATGCCGTGCCTTTTCAAATACCGTAAGTGGGGAAAAGAACATTCAAAAATTAGAATTTTTGCAGCATGAAGCAATTCAGTGTTCATACTTATGATAATTCTATTTTGTTCTAGCAAATGATTTGTATGAAAAACATGACATAAATGCCAGCAAAAGTACAGAAGAGATCTCATCTTATTTCAAGTGCTCTTGAGATCTCCAAAAAGGGGAATTTGCCAATATAGGTAATACCCTGTGCAAGCACTGGCCTTTGGTGAACTAGACCAGTGATTTTTGTGACATCCTGGGGACCATCATGAATAACGAGCAACTTCTGAGTGAAATTAAAAAATCGGTGATGCCATATTTTAAACTTTCTTTTTTTTTAAAGATTTTATTTACTTATTTTCAGAGAGAGGGGAAAGGAGGGAGAAAGAGAGGGAGAGAAACAGCAATGTATGGTTGCCTCTCACATGGCCCTCACTGGGGACCTGGCCTGCAACCCAGGCATGTGCCCTGACTGGGAATCGAACCGGGACCTTTTGGTTCCCAGCCTGCGCTCAATCCACTGAGCCACACCAGCTGGGCAGCATATTTTAAACTTTCTAAAGAAATCCTTGAGGTCATACGTATTTCAGAATTCAGAATGTCTTTAAATTTAGGAAGGTAACCTGCGTATTACAGCAGCACCATGAAGTCAATAACAGTAATATTTCCATGGAAAAATGAATAAATATTAACACTAAATAAAGTGTGACTGGTCTCAAATCTGTTCGGGTTAATGTTTTTTTCCAAACACGTTTTACAAATAGAAACTTACTTTCCAAATATGTTTTATATTTTCACTTATGAAAGCATTTTGGTGTTCACAGCTTTTTGGGGGGATTATAGATTATAATGACAAAAATACTATTTGTCAGAGAGTTCATTTGTGCCAGTTAGTGTGTTGATCTTATTTATTATCCTGTCTACCCTGTAGGAATGACAAAACTGAGAACCATAGAGGAGGTTAAGTAACAATCCCAAGGTCACAGAACCAACAAGTGGCAGATTCAGGATTCCATCTTGAGCCAGACATCAAACCCCCTGCCCTCAACCACTCTGCCATATTATGAGGAGTACAAGCTTTGTTGGGATTTGTTTGTTTATTTGTTTGCTTGATTTTTTGTTTTGTTTAACAGAAGTGATTCTGTTAAAGCATTTGGGAGAAATTACTTATAATTTGCCATCCTGACCTTTGTTCATCTTGCAGAATCACTGCAAGGTCTTGTATCAGGATACGCCTTTCTGGTAATAACTACAGAAGCAGTCATTTCACTAGGAGCGGTGGCATGAAGGGAGAGAGGTAAAGATGGCCATGATTTGAGAGTAAGAAAAAAAAAAAAGGAATAGCTAGAGAAGAAAGGAAATTATTTCCCTCACTTTTTTTAGAATGATGAAGATGTTAAGAAGAGTAGGCAGTGAGAGAACCGCCCAAAATCGGTTGCTTTCTTTTGCAAACACTAAAGATTATTTCAGGCAGAACTTTAGGTTCTCCAGGTAATATAGGAACAATGCCAACTAAAAAATGATCTCAAAAAGGCCAACCAGAAAAGAGCTAACAAAGCGTCTCAAACCAAACAGTTTCTGGTAATATTCACGTGTGAGCCCAGTGCTAAAGTTATCTAGTGGGGTACCAATTGTAGGACCACAGCAAAGTGGGTCATTTTAGAAAGTTATGCACCATAGAGCTGTATGATGTAACATGTGTTGATGATTTCCATCCAAGAAGCCTCTTTCTAAAACATTGTCTTAAGACTGTTGGCAAGGGGGTAATCAACTGGCTGTCCTTAGTAGTTCATTGTCACAGAGCTGGGCAAGTCCCCCAAGTGAAATGTGTTGCAGCCTTCCTATTTTAGCACTGCAGCAAACCAACTCATAACAGCAGCATCTTTGACACAAAGGTCACCTATACATGAGACTTAAAGCCATCTTAAACATTTTCATTTTAGAACAACTATACTAGGACAAGATAAATTTATACCTTAAACCAATGAAAACCATCATGTGGGTAGTATTTTGATGTGAACACATGGGTGCTAAAAGTAATAAATACATTAGTTCAGGCACAGGAATTGGGGTACTTTTAACCACCTACAGGAGAAGCACCAAGATCAGCAATCAGTTGAAGATGTTAGAAAACAGTGCCTTACCAATCCACGGTTCAGGGGCAGAGCTATAGATAATTGCAGATAATAGCCATTTGTTGACTTCAATAAAATCGTCAAGCCTTGTGTCAGTACATAAGAGTATAATGAAGACTGAGCCTCTATAAGATAAAGATGTTTGAAATTCATATCTATTTAGAGAAAATTAAATCTATTTCAATTTGCTTTTGGGCAATAATGCATTTAAGCCACACTTAAACATGAATAAAACAAATTGTTATTGAAAAATACAAAGCAAGTGCCCAATTTATGCCCTTGTTGACTATTTCTTACCTTGTGGAGACCTTAGTTAGCTGCACAGCCGAGCCTCAAATAACTGAGGGAGGGCAGGGGATGACAGGGATGCCAACCCCGGGCAGTCAAAACTTCGTCTGTAGTTTTTGAGTCTACGCAGGCCATTCCCATTTGTAAATTCACCCAGCCACAGATTGAAAACAGTATTTTCACATTCCCAACCCTACCCGATACCTCAAATGCCTCATTCCCAGCAGTGGTTAAAATAGAGCTCCATGCCCAAAAGAGTGTGACTTTCAGGCTAATCAGCTGACACTCACTCTCTTGCATTTCCTCTCACAAGGACAATCTATGGAAAGTATGATGCACAGGTTTTCATTCAAAACCTAAAATATGGAGTAAGAAATACTAGTATTTCTCTTCTGAAGTTCAATCATTCAAACACTTCCCACTTATCTCTTTATTTACATAACCAGCTCCTGCTCCTCCCCTAATACCCAGTCCCAATGTCACGTCCTTCTTCATCCCTTTCTGACCTGTGCCATGGGGTATCTGGTTCTCTTCTTGCTGTTCCCATGGAAATCTGCAAAGAAAATAGCGCTTATTTTTACTGTGATTTATCTTTTTACATGCTCCCTTTTCATTATTAAATTTAGGCTTGTCAAGGACAGAACACATACTCTCCTTATTATTTCTACAGCCAAAATGAAGCCTGGCATTTATTAAGTTTTCATGTAAGTCTGTTATATGATGAATATATGATAAAGGATATAACTGATCACTTTCTATGTACCTATCTCTGTGCAAGCATTTTTGTTACATTATTTCATTCTGTTCCCCTTAACAATGTGGCTATTATCATTTCTATTTGGTCAAAAAGGAAATCAGGCCCAAATAGGTTATTACTGAATTTCCTGTGACTACATCGATTGCAAGTGATGAAATAGAATTCAGCCAAAGTTATCTGCTGTCAAGCTCTTCCCACCACTGCAGAGGGCAGTGGGCATGTTTGCAGAGAGCCAGTGGTTTTGTGCAGTGGCCATGCTATTTTACTTCCATGGAATAGAATGGAGCAATGTAAGAGATGAATGATATGGATGGAGTGAAGTAAGTAGAGTCTGCAATAATCCGGTAGAAGTAAAAACTTCCTAAGGAGTATAGCTACATGCATACCAGGGGCTACAGACTGAATATAAATGAAAAACTATGCTGTCTGGATCAAAGAGAGTGAATATGTCTAGGAATGTTCATCATCGATACTTTTTCACATTATTATACAACACTGTATTTTTGACTAATTTTATCCCTGAATCTCTCTCTCCAGTCCAAAACTAAACACTGACTTTAGAGCAGAGAACATTGTCTTACTCTAAATTGCATCCTCCCAAACACACCAGGGTGACCAATGGGGAGTACCAGCTCAGGATGTATTTGTTGGGGAAAGATGCATTGACCAGCAAATGCAGGCTTATCAGCAGCGGATGTCTCTATACGCCATGTTTGGTCCATGGCCCACCAATCTACCCTGGGCTTGAACTGGATGATCTCCGAAACACTTTTTACCATGTTTTCACTTTTCTTTTTTTTAAGCACCTACATCTAGAGAGGGTACTCTGTGTACATCATCTCTAATTCTCACAGTAGCCCTGTAAGATGTATTTTTAGGGACCTTGTGTAAATGACAACACTAAGGCTCAGAGTCATAAACCGATTTAGGTAAGGTCACCTGAAAAAGTAAATAGCACAGTAAGTCCATGTGACTTTAACCAAAGTCCGTGTGACTCCAGAGCTCATGTACTATCCACTAAACCCACAGTTCCTGGTGAACCTACAAGGAAAACACATTGATACAAAAAGAAATGAAAAACGTTGCTATTCTAATGTCAGCAATTTACCAAGGAAACAATAGTTGGTGCCTTGGGCATTTGATAGTATTGGGGGAGGAATGTCTCAGACAATGAGGAGGAGGTGGGGAGAGAAAGCGCACATGGGGTCCAGAGCCCATCGTTCTGAACTGACAACCTAGTTAACCGCTGCTCCTAACAAACCTAACATTCCTGGCAATGCTTTTGAAGTTCTTTATTCAACTCATAACTTTTTATTAAGTCCAGTGATCCAAGGTCAACTTGGCTCATGGAGATAATTCATAGTACATCAAATTTTGGCCTGGATCTACTAAAAAAAATCTCAGATACAAATATGCATTGGAAGTTATGGAGAGAAAAAACACATTTTATAGCAAAGTAATCTGAAAACAAGTTTAAAAGTTTAAAGTAACAAAACTTTAAGCAAAATGATAGGCAAGACTGCCTATATAAAGTTCGTTGCTAGGCAACCACATCAATGAAATATTTCGATTATGATTTGAAGTTCTAGAGCTCCCCTTAGAAGTAACAAAAATAGACATTCCATGGCTAATGAAATCATCTCATAAAATATGGAAACCTGAGACTAATTTTCTGAAACAATGTATCCAAAAACCATAGCAACATATTAATATTAAAATATAGAGAGGGGTTTTGTGACTATGATCTGTTCCTTTCCATTCTATTCCAAAACAAATTCTTGTGTAGGCTACTGTGGTCTTTAATATTCAGTAAAATAATTGGGTGTGTATTTCCTTTTTGAAATCATAACCATAGTCATTAAGCAGATGAGTGATGAGGCAGTTATACAACCTCCAGAGCTTCATATTTCTCTTTAAAGCACAAATTCCTCTTTAGATTTTAATATCTGCATATTTTTGTATAAAATAAGAATGAATTAGGATGCCTTGCTATTACTCACCTGTTATAAACTGTAAAATTATTTTCACATTTGAATGTATGTTTCCTTCTTCCATTCCCCCAGCGGGGATCTGGTCATCATTAAAATGAAATGGTAGAGGCTGGGCTTAGCAACGCATGTGAAACTGTCCACTACACTTCAGCTTCTCCCAGTCAGACTGTACCTGAGACAATTCTTAGCACGTGACTGTTGCTTCTCTCCTTGATAATTCTCTTTCAAAATTGATAAAATGCCATCTTCCTAGTTATAACTAGTTTCAGAAACTAATATTTCTTTTAGGTTAAACAAATGAAAAGTCATATAGTATCTGCCTTAGGTTGGTATTCTCCAGAAGTAGATACTGGAGCAAAGATTCCAGTGCAGATAGTTAATGCTGGAGGCGATCCTACCTAGCACAGGTAGGACAGTGGGGGAGTGAAGCAGAGGACAGGAGGGAGCTTATGAAATTGCATTATCAAGCAAATGATCACTACAGGTAACTTGAACCTAATTCAGCTGGAGAGCTGTGGGAAATGGGGAAAATATTAATATATGCCTGGGGACTACCCCACAGAAGGGCCAAGAGCGGAGCTGTTTCAGGGAAAAGAAAAGTCTCTAGTTCCATGGGACTTCCAACAAGCCACGCGTGCAGAGGAAGACCTCAGCTGAAGAGATACAAGTACTGGCAGTTGGATTTTTGGCCAATGTGCACTGAAATGGCGAGGCATTATGGGCACAAAGTAGAGTTAATGTTTCTGGAAACATCTATCAGCCAATAACCAATGGGAATTGAAAGATAAATGTGTCAGTCCCTTGCCATTCATGTGGGCTAACTCTAACATAATGCTAGAATGATGTTCAGGGTTCAGAGCTTCAAATACCCACTGCAGTAACCTGTCTGATATTACTCCCTGGGATTCTTCCTCTTGCTTGCCTCATTTAATCTCCCATAATCAAATCCCTAATAAAGTAGCATATTTGACCATGTATAATGTGCACCGACATTTTTGTGTGCATTATACACGGGATTACTATACCCACTGTATGTAGTCATTATGCCCATGTATAATGTACATCCTTATTTTCCCCTCAAAAATCTGGGCAAAAAGGTGCGCATTGTACATGGCAAAATACGGTACTTGTATTCACATTCTTGTCACAGGGCCTGCTTCCAGGGGAAATCCATCTAAAATATTGGAAAGTTATTTTAACTGGTGACCAGGACTTTTGTGAAGTAGCAAACATTTTGTAGCAGTGACAGTTAATACGGGGCAAGATTAATTTCCACTATTAGTATAAAAGTCAAATTAATCTCTTCCTCTAGTTTCTCCCCCCAAATGCTCTACCCAAAATGCTCTACCTTACTTCTTCATTGTGTTACTCTTGTTGCACTAAATACTCCAATTTGTCAATTGGACAATAGCACATTAAAGTCATTTTCTTGGTAACTCCAAAAAGATCATTCTACTCATTTCAGAACCTATCAATAGTACAGTAATGATCTCATCTGGGCTTCTCTAGGAAGCCTGACATGCTAAGAGTTCTCTCTCACTACAATTCTACCATATACATTGCTATCAAACCATTGCTTTAGTACATAGATGTAATAATATCACTTCCAAATTCAAAAACATTTAATGGTGTCATGGTTCTTACAGAATATAATACAATTTCTTCACCCCTGGCTGGTGTGGCTTAGTGGATTGAGCACCAGCCTGGGAACCAAAAGGTTGTGGGTTTGGTTCCCACTCAGGGCACATGCCTGGGTTATGGGCCAGGTTCCCCAGTTGGAGGCGTGGGAGAGGCAACCAATCGATGTATCTTCAACTTGACATTCAAAGCCTTCCAAATTGAATCTCCACCTTACCCAATCGGAACAGCTCTCTAACAGCAAGTCTTCTACTAAAATCAACATGCAGCTTTTGGCCATGTTATAAGTGGGTGATAGGGCAATCAGCCATCCCAGGTTACCTACAACTGACCATCCCCGTTCTAGCCCTGAAACTTCCATGTCCTGTGAAACCCCTTAGACCTAAGTAACCAAGGGCAATCATTCACCAAAGATGTGACAGTGTACACTACTAAGATATACTTATTTTTCAAAGTTCAAGGCAACATCTATGCTCAAGTAAATGAATGGCCCTATCTTAAATAACATGCAGTTGAAAGAAGGAATTTGACATGCAAAACACATAGTGAAAGTGGAGGGAATGTCCATAAAGTGTCAGTTATAAAAATGGTACCTCATTATTCTTCCAAATCAGAATCTTATCACTTTATCTATTTCTCCCCAAAATCACTAACTACTTTTACCTGTATTTTATTAAACCTTAACTACCAAACTCTAACCCCTATGACCTCAAAGGCCCTATATTTCTGAGCTTCAAGCACATGTTCATGCTGTTCTGTCCACCACGTGAAACGCCCCACACACCCTCCCATCCGTTGCCATGACATGGAATCTGTCCTCCAGGTCTCACTTGAATGCTGCCACCTCCAGGAAGTTATTCCTGATTCCTTGCCCTGGATTAGTTTTTTCTTTATTTGAACCTTTACCCCATTTTGTTCCTTTCTCATGGCGCCAAGAAGAACTTCATTATTTTAAGTGCACACAGAGCTGCACAACCACGTCAGCACAGCATCACACATTCTCCCCAAAGTCTGTGGGAGGCCCCGGCACAGAGCAAGGCTTCTTCCACCTGAAGAGGCTGAGGTATGTGGAGGGTTAGGTCAGCGGTCTGAGTTTAGAGCTAATGAGTGGTTGAACTGGAATTCCAGCCCAAAACTTCTAATTCAAGTTCCAGGCTCTGCTCCGTACATTTAGGTCCTTCAGCAACTCACTAGACTTCAAATCATCTGAGGTGTCAGAAACTGCACATTAGCCATCTGTTACTATACTTTGGTAACATTTAAGTGTAAACTTTAATTCTAACATTCAAATTTCTCCCTTACATAAACCATATTTCCTGGTACTTACTACTGAAAATATATGTTTTCCAGGATAATCCTCATTTGGATTTTTCATAATTAGGTACTGTATCTATTCTTTAGTAAGTTTTCCAGGCCAAGGATACAGTTTTAAGAGCACCTACGAGGCAGAGTTAATCATTGTAGAGCTAATCTCTTCCCTCTTGATTACTTACAATGATTCACATTTAATGCAGGGTTCTTCAAATTGTAATCTGTAAACCACCTGCAATAGAATCTTCTAGAGGCTTTGTCAAAAAAAAGCAGACCATTATATACTACTTCAGATTCACTGTTTCAGGAAACCATTAGATTTGGCCCAGAAATGATGATCCTTATGTTTAAAATTTAAACCAAACTTAAAGATTAAAGTTTACATCCCAAGTCTGGCAGCAAAATCCTCTTAAATATAAAGATATTACCTTCTACTGGAAGCTGCTACTCCTGTCTGTCTTTCACTTTATAAATTCTGGATCCAATGTTCACTATGGCTACGACACCCTTTCCATTCTTACCCATTCCAACCCTACCCGTTCCTATAAGCCAGTGATTTTTAACTGGTATGCCGCAAGAGGAATACAGGTGTGTCACAAGAATTTTTAAACATGCATTACCCGACTATTTAGTCAGGGACACTGACCGCTTTTTCCCGTAGACTGTCAAATAAAAAAATGACAACAGCCAACACAACAACAGCTGTCTTGTGTGAACGGACCTATTTTTTGTGAGATTGGCAAAAAATATATGTGTTGGTGTGCCACAGAATTTTAGTAGTTAGTTAATGTGTGCCATGAGATGAAAAAGGTTGAAAATCACTGCTATAGGCTAATCCAAATCTCAGCTCCTCTGACGGCACATCTGTCTCCGCTGAGTCATCGTCACCGTTGCCGTTGTTGCTTGGGTTGACGCACTGCGTCGCGCATTTTACCATGTGCCAGGCATTCTACTAAGCTCCTTATATTCGCTATCTCTATACATCCTCACAAAAGCCTTACACGGAAGATTCTACTATTATCTCCACTCTTAAGGTATTCCAACTTAAATCAGAGAGGTTTAATGACTTGCCTAAGGTCACACCATCTGTGAGGGGCAGAGTCAGGGCACAGACCGGGGGTCTCAGCTACCAAATCCCATACTGTTAGTAACTCTGCACTCAGTAGAGTATCTCCACCACGGTCACCTGTCATTGTGACTATTCATGGTGTCAGCTCCATGGGGTGCACGCATGGTGTCAGCACCAGGCGTGGGGTGGCCTGGTGACCAGTGAAACACACAGAATCACTCTTACCAGCAACTGTGAAATCTAAGTGAGGCCAGTTACTAAAGTGTTTGAATTACCTTGACTTAAAAAAAGTTTCACGAGAAGCTCAATAGTTGATTTTATTTCCAATGACAGAACGGTCTACTCTACAAACAATACCAAAGATTCTCACTATGCACTTGATTAGTCAAGAAATAACAATGATGATAATAACAGTGACGGGCAGCTAGCATACATGATAGTCAGTATAAGCCAGGAACTATGATTGGTACTGTTGTGCATTGGCTAATTCAATTCTTATAACAACCCTAACATGTAGACACTATCATCACCACTCCATTCTGCAGGTGAGGAAATTTGGGCTCAAAGTTAAATAGTCTGAAGCAGAGCAATAAGTATACTTGAACCTTGGTGTGCTTGACTTCCGGACTCATCATTTTCTGCTCCACTAAAGAAGGCTCTATCAGAGATTAATTTTGAACCAATAGTTAGAAATTACTTTTTAAAAACTTTAAATACTAGAGAGCTCATTCAGCTCATAAATCAAGACCAGGCCACAAGACTTAACGGAAGACTAGAAAATAGGCTTGTTGGTCACACCAAAGAATGTAAGCAGCTGCCAGCTTGGGTCAGCACCTAAACACAAAGTATTTTATTAAGTCAACTTCAGCTAGCTATAGAATAAAATGAGGTTGGAATCGGTCTAAGAAAATAACCTAAATTTCAGGTTGCTCTCAAATAGTTGATATTTATCTGTCAAAAAATTTGTACACAAAAAATTTCCCAGTGGAAAAAGAGTTTCTCAAAGACTGGATAACAAAAGGGAAATTTCTCTCAGTTAAAGTAAGCATCCTGTCAGTTTAGTTTTACCTTTAATATGTGTATCATAGAAGGAGGAGGGTAGGTAGGATCCTGGAGAACATTAGAAGACAGTATTGATTTTACCTAGTATTCCTTTGCAGACGCTCGGTTCTTCGTTTTCTCCCCTGCTTCCCTTCTCCACACTGGGAAGCCGGAAACCATCAAGTCCACCCTCAACATCAAACATGAGCTATGGAGACCTCAAGAGTTTGGGATTTGCTTAGCTTGAAAAATATCTTAGATATACCTCCACAAAGTAAAGACACAATGCTATGGCTAGACTACATTCATCACATCCTAAAACTCTTTCTCAGGATAAGGTAGCATCCTTCTCATGTAGAAATTTAGCATAAACATTTCCATTTCTACAAAATAAGTAGGAACCTATAAAAAATAAGTCAAGTTAGTAAATGGCATGTAAAAGTTTTCTAATATCCTAAAGTGTTACACACACTGTACTCTTCCCATGCATCATCTTGATAAAGCTTTTTATTACTAGGTACATGAGGAAAGCTGTTTTGTGTGACTGATTCAAACTATATTTTCCCTGCCTAAGGAATTTTATAGGCTGTCTCCAGGTGGGATAACAAATCACACTCATTAATCCACTCATTTCAGGCAGAAGCTTCAAGTGGCACTTCTAATTTTAATACACTTCATAAATTTGGTCTGCTCTCTAAACCTGCTTAGTTTCTTCCTCAACCTATTTTGCTTTTCCAATATGGATCACTGGGCATTCCTCCTGCTGAATATTCTTTCCTCTGCTTGGCAAAGAACCATCCCCATTGGAGCTCTCCCAAGTAGGTTCTCATCTACTCATACTTTTTTTATCCTCATTTTCTTTTTTAAAAAATATGTTAATTGACTTGAAAGAGAGAGACATCAATTTATAAGAGAAGCATCAGTTGGTTGCCTCCCATACACACCCCAACCCACAAGCTAGGTATGTGCCCTGATGGGGAATCAAACCCCCAACCTTTCAGTGTACAGGATAATGCGCCAACCAACTGAGCCACACCGGCCAGGGCTGTCCTCATTTTCCATGAAAGCATCCTACTCCATCTCCTCTTTTAATTTATCCTCTATTTGACATTAGCTAGTTTTGTAAATGTGTTTTTTTATTTACAAAATTCAGTAAAGACAAGATTTCAGGGACACATTGCATGAAAGATGTTAAACAGAATCAACTTTTATGTTTGTTTTTCTTCTTCAGAAAAATCAAGGGCTCAAGTATTATTCTGCACATACAGTTGTTGAGTGATCAAGCTGTTTCTCAAAATTCCTCCAGTACATGAGTATAAAGGCTAACAAGGAGAGGCAGAAACACCCTTGTTGAATACCCAGGGGAAGATAATAACCTTGGGGATAAGTTTCTATGGAATGTTCAGAGATGGAAGTGACTTCTTATCCCTCCACAGCTTGAAGCTTCTCTTAATGTAGTGTTTGCTTTGGGGCAAAAAAAAAAAAAAAAAAAAAAAGCAAAAAAACCCATTTAATTCCCTGGTTTAGTTCTCAAAAATTTTAAAATTATATGTGAGTTTAGAAGTCTTTGCCAGAGTACACAAATATCTAGAAAAAGCCAAAATACTTTAGAAATAAAGCTGACCAGCCCATTTTAAGCACAGCCCATCATTTCCCATGCTGGTACTGGTTTGGAGTGAGGGCGGCACTATTGAAAAGTTCAGCCTGTCTCCTCTCAGAGCCAACCCATTGGCCAGCCCAGTGACTGACTCTCAAAGACCAACAACTGCAGTCACTAATGTATGTTTTCTACTCTAGCTTCCCATTGAATCATCTGGAAGATGGTAACATAATATCCCAACCCAAGCCAATGAAATTAAAATATCTGGGGGTCCTAAACAGTCCTGGGTGTCTTTTAAAATCTCCCCAGGGAATTTACTAGACAGCCAGAATTGAGAAAACACTTGACAAGAGACACAGGTTTGGTCAATTTATTCTTTGAGCCTGGAAATTTAAGGATGGAAATTCTGAACCAGAAAAACCTTTTGTACTCAGAAGGAAGAGTGAAAATATTATTGGACTGCAGAAGACAAGGTACAGGAGAAAGGAGAAAGAACTTCAAGTCTAAAGAGCCACTTTACATGAAAACTAATCATCCACCTATGCCTTCTGGGCAAAAATATAAGGCTTTATTTTCAAAAGGGCTTATCCTTATTTAAATTATTTAGAATTGATTGTATGTTCTTGAATATTGTCAAATGAAAAAGGCTAATAACAGGTTTTAAAATAACACATCATTGAGTATCTGATGTAATCATCTACATGTTATTTTGCTAAATAGAGTTAAGGAAACAGAAAATCAGAGAAGTTGAGTAAATTATCCAAAATCATATGAATGAATACCTAGGTCTGTATTCCCTGAAAGAATGTCCACTTTTCCACAATTTGCCCACCTTGGAGATGTTTGTAACCCAGAAAGAGGAAGCACAAAAAGAGGAGCTTTTCTGGACTTAACTCAGATGAGAGAGAGACAACGAGAGAAGAGAGAGAAAGTGAGAAAGAAAGGGAGGGGAGGGGAAGGGAGGAGAAGGGAGGAAACTAATCAGAGATGTGGAAACCATAGGACACCTGAGCCAAACTGGCCATATCATCCCGGTAGGAAGAAAACACTAGGCAGGCCTGGACATAAGCTGGAAACTTTAGAAACAGAATTAAAACATGAAAAAGCAAAAGATGAATTAGAACATCTTTACTGGAGGTTACACAAAGACAACTGAATAATTCAGGCTATATGCATTAAATAATTTCAATGCCACGTAAAAGGTACCCCAAGAACTGAAATTTTGAGAGTTCCCTCCGAGCACAAATTAAACTAACGAAAAGGGGTATGGTTAACGGGAAAAATAACACAAAACCAAGGAGAACAGAAGAGTCTTGTGAATCTGTACTAAAGGCGCCATAGGGCCCAGAAGATTCACTAATGACCAGCCATTCATTCAGTATATGTCCATTATACACTCTGAGGTGGCAGCTGCTGTCTGGGCACTGGAGATGCAATGTCTGACACAGCTGACACAGCCCCTGCTCTCCGGCAGCTTATAGCCTCCAGAGGCCAACACGTAAATACGCAATGATAAAATGTGGTAAGTACTCTGAAGAAAAAACACAGGAAGCCTATACAAGGTGGTCATGTCCAAGAATGGGGTCTCAGGGGTGACGTTTCCTGAAGTGGAGTGACTGTGTGTGTGTGTGCGTGCGTGCGTGCATTTGGGAAACTATCTCCCGGACTGAGGACAGACAACAATGAAAAGGCTCTGAAGGTTAAACACCTACAGCCCATTCAAGAAACGAAGGGCCAGCTAAAGCGGAAAGATGACCACCCAGTGGGAGATGAGCAGGGGTTAGACCATGGAGAGCCCAGTAGGTCATGGGATGGGTCTTTCTCTAATGAGATGATTTAAGCAGGAAAGTCACATGACCAGATCTGCATTTTTAAAACTCACTCCATCTACAATATGGTGAATGTAGGCAGAAACCAGGCTGAGGAAAGAAAGTCAGTTCTAATATGCCGTGGTGGTTCAGGCAGGAGATGATAGCAGCCTGGGCCGGGTGTTGCAGTGGTATGAGCAGACTGAGACATTTAAGAAACAAAATCACTACATCTCAGGGGCTTAGTGATAGGTATGGTGAGGGGAATAAGAAAAAAGATTGATCCATGATGTTATCTGAGCCAACTTACTATACTCACTCATATCTTCCTTTTAGGGGGCAGGTGAGTGGGGGATTCTTAGGACTTTTACAACCATTCTTCCCTTCTTTCAGGTCATTTATATTTAATAAAACTAAGTCACTTGGCCTATACAGCATCTCCTATTCTGCATTTGATAGATTACTTCCTCATTCTATTGTTTACCCTCTTCCTATACCTGCTCAGTTTCCAGTAAAATGGTACCTCTGAAGAATCTGATGATTCTGGTTCAAGTCCTTTTTTCCCTTTGACTAGAATGTTTCACGGGTTGCACTGTACACTTCCTGTTACAACACATCCTGAGGAACATGCCTCTTTCAGTGATGCTGGCATTACTCTGGGAGCATAAGTGGGGTCAGCATGGTCCTCCCATTATGAAGTTCCTTCCACCTTTGCAATGATTTTAGCATCCACTGAAAGTTGTTGCCCCAAACCACTAACAGCCTACTTAAATAAAAAAGGAATAAAGCACACGGAGATTTTAGCCAAACATGAGTTGGACTCCATCACCCAGGCTGTTTTAGTTTTCCTCCAGCTGTTCCGGGCACTTCCCAATGGCTGCGTGAATTCTTCTGACTCAAAACAACACAGTCCTATCTTCTGCCCCTTTTCTTTTCTCTCCATAGCCTCTTTTTGGCAAACTGTATCTACTTGCAAACTCCCTCTATTCTATGAGAAAGTCTCACAAAACCTAACTCTTGTCTCAATTTGAGTGGTAATTTTCAGTTGCCAACTAGTCCCTCATTCGGCCGTAAATCACACTTGTCACCTTTAATTTCCAAATCACTTTCAGATCCCTCTTTTTCTGCCAAGGATATCATGATTCTATCAATCACCATTGACTAGTCCTCCTCTTCCTCCTCTCTCATTATCTATATTAATAATATAGTCTGGGTAGTCTCCCTCTAACATATCATTCTTATTTTTCTCTTTCCAATACACTGCCACCCCTCTAGTATAGGTCTTTACCTCTTGCCCAAACTATCTAAATAGCTTCTTAAGGACTCTCCCAGGTTTCGAACTCCGTCCTCTGCTATCCACCCTGAACCTAGGGCTGGAAAATGCTCTTCCAAATATAGCTAGAGCCATGTAATTCCCCTGCTCAAACAGCTTCACTTGCTGCCCATTGGCTACCAAAGGAAATGCAAGCTATTCATGCCTTTTCAGTCTCTCTTCTGCCTCTATAGGCTTTGCTCCATTCAAGCATTACCCAGGCCTGTACCACTGGATGGCTGGTTTCTGAGTCTCTCCCCAGGAGTCATGCCTATAACCAATCTTGCCTTGCTGAATCTCGAACCATCCCCGATTACCAGTAACCTACTTACTATTTTTACTCCTAAACTGTATTCTAAAATGTTTTATTTCCAGTTATTTGCATCACAAAGGTATTCATTTTGTAATAAGCTCCCCTTCCCTTCTCTAATTCTATTGCCCTAAGGAAATAATTTATTGTTCCCTCTTCCAAAATTGCTCTTTCTGTTAAACAAAAAATAGATGCATCCTTTTTTTTTTTCCCTGCTTGCATATCAGTCTTCTCCTGCCCTTGGACTGGGATTTATAGCATTGTCTCCCCTGGTTCTCAGGCCTTCAGACTGCCTGCAATTACACCACTTTCTTTCCTGAGTCTCTAGCTGACGGGCAGCAAATGGTGAGACTGCTCAGACTCCATAATCAGTCATTTTTCTGGGTCCCTAAAGTGTCTTTCAATATGAAGAATATGTAACTGTATGTGATTTCACTGACATGTGGAATCAAATGGACAAAACAAACAAACTAACAAAATAGAAACAGACTCAGAGATAGAGAACAGACTGACAGCTGTCACAGGGGAGGGGTGTTGAGAGGATGAGTGAAAAAGGTGGAGGGATTAAGTAAAAAAAAAAAACCACTTCATAGACACAGACAACAGTGCGGTGGTTACCGGAGAGAAAGCGAAGTGGGGGAGGTGGAAGAGGATGAAGTGGGGGCAAATGGTGATGGAAGGGGTGATGGAATGGTGACGCGGGGTGGTGAACACACAATAAAATATACAGGTGATATATTATAGAATTGTACACCTGAAAGCTATGTAATTTTATTAACCAATGTCACCCAAGTGAATTCAATAAAAAAGTAAAACTAAAAATAATAAAAAAAGAATATATAATTGTGGGCCTAAAAATGACAAATATATGCATGAACTTAGTTGACCAATTTGAATAGAGAGCACTTGTGGACACGTAAACTTTGTGATTCATTTTAACCAATATTAATTATTTTGAGATTGTCTGAATCTACACAACCAAAACATGATCAGAGCTTTCTATTTTGAATTCTATCGGTGAAACAAATTTCATGAGCAAATTCTATGTCCATCCCTTTAAATTATTAGTATTTTTAAAGGTTGCATGATAGCCCTAACCAGATTATTTAATTATTTATTTAAATTGAAAATCAAAGCTCTATTCTGTATTTATTAGATAATTCATGCATTTTTAAAAGCTAAATTTCAGCTAAAACTGAAAACCCAAATGTGTGAAAATAAAAACCTACCTCTCTCCTTTCTCCAAGTCCTTCTTTAACTAACCATTGTTACTGATTCGGCGAATAGTTACATTTTCCTTAAATTTATATAGACATGCAAAATACATTACTTTTTATATTCTTATATTCATTTCTTTGACAAAATGGAGTCTTAATAATTTAAAATACCTTTTGAATTCAATGCATTAGAAAGTACTATGATTTTTGAGATACAGTTGACATACAACATTATATGAGTTTTAGGCATATGATGTAACAATTGGACATCTGTATACACTGCAAAATGATCACCACAATAATTCTAGTCAATTCAGTCACCACACACAGTCACAGATTCTTTATTCTTGAAATGAAAACTTTAAGATTTACTCTTAGCAACTTTCAGATATGCAATATATTATTAATAATAGTCCCACACTATGCATTACCTCACCATGACATTTTACTAGAAGGCATTATTTTTAGTTACAATATAATATGTCATCATAATATTTCATATCGCCATAACATACTCAACCATTACTAATAAATATTGACTGTTTTGATGAGTTTTATAATTACTTTCATTATTAAATAAACATTCTTTTATATGTAAAACAAATAGATGCACAAGATACACATTTGACAAATAATTTGGTTTATAAAGAGGTCACATATATGCAACTAGCTTTTCTCACATAATTTACATAGAATTCTTTCACCTCAATTCATAGAGATCTGCTCTATTCATATCAACAACAGCCTTGCATCTTGTAGTGGAAGTGGTCCTTAATTATTCTACCATTTTCACACAGGATCACTCGGTTTATTCCATTTTTTATTTTTATTCCCTTTTTATAACTACTACACACAAAGCTAAAACAAATATATTTGTAAGTAAACCTTTATAACTTATTACATTTTTTTTTCAAATCCATTCTCAAAAATGGATTCCTGAGTCAAATGGCATGTATAATTTAAATTCTAGTAAAAGCCAGATTACTTTCCAAAAGTAATAATGTACTCTTACGACAACAGTACACAAAGGGAATATTTGTTTCTGTATAACTTTTCTAATAATAATGTATTAATTTTTTTCATTTCTGTCAAGTTTTTTGAAAATTGATATATCTTAGCATTACATGCCCATTCTCTAAGACCTCCATCTAAAATACCACATCCTTGAGGAGTCATTTCTTCATTCTCTCATCTTAGAGACCCTCCCTTTCCTCCAAAACTTCTGAGGCACATGTTTTGTCCTTTTGCGGAACTTTTCATATTACACATAATGCTGAATTGAGTTTTACCATTTTGTATCTCTACTCTATTGTGTAGGACTCTGTGTCTCCTAGGAGGAAACTGAGAGTGGGTTGCTCTGGAATTCTACCCCTGACCAAACACTTGAACACAACAGATACACCATGTTCACTTATCAAACCACTGCTCAAACATCTATGGTGGGACAAGCCAATCGACAAGAGTATGACAACGTCACCATGGTATTAGGCCAGAACCTGGGGCAGAGAAAATTTGGAAAATGTATAAGTACCTTATGTTACAGTGAACTCTTCAAAATCAGTGTGTGAGAGAGAAAGAAAGATTATGACTCAGCTTACCAGTAGTCAGCTAAAACAGATTTAACACACATGCACCCCGGGTATGTACCAGTAGCATGCGAACTGCCCCTCATACACTAACACACTATACGCCCACACCCCAGTGCAGTAAACAGTACTGTTACCCACTTGTCATAACGGGGAATTGACTCTTCCAAGGTTGAAGACAGAATTTTGTCCAGTTCATATTAATTACAAAATATGAAAAAAAATTTCCAAGAGGGAAATTAATACATAAACTCATCCCCTTTTCCCCTCCACAGATCTTAACTGCAGTAGGTGTATCCCCGTCTCATCTGGGTAATTATATTAGTAATTATCCAGTGTGTTTATATTAT
>PVJI01016116.1:0-39095 GCA_004026765.1 Micronycteris hirsuta
GGACTTATGTGTAGGACCTATGGACAAAACTAAAGGGAGGGGAAAGGGGGATAAGGGGGAGGGGGGAGTGAAGGGGGGAAATGGGGCAACTGTAACAGCATAATCAATAAAATATAGTTTAAAAAAAAAAAAAGTCATTAAACAACAACAAAAATGTAACGTCAGGTAGTGGTAAATGCCCTGAAGAAAAACAGCAGAAGAGAATATGAGTGGCTAGGTTTGCTATTTTTGTTAAGTTGTCCACTGAAGATCTATCAGAGGTGATACTTGGGCAGAGACCCAAATAAAGCAAGGGAACAGGCGATGTATATAGCCAAAAAGAGTCATTCTAGACAAAAGAGCCAGTGCAGAGGCTCTGAGGTGGGAGTACAGTGAAGGAACAGAGTAAAGGGGCCAGCAGAGATGAAAGCCAGAGGTACAAATCCCACCCACACCAGACTGCTAGGGAAAGTCTCTATAGGAACCGGCCTGGCTACAGAAAAGACAGTATCTAGGAGCTAAGTAAGGGCAGGCCTCCGAGAGTCATGCAGCACTCACCATCTCCGTCTGCAGGGTGGGCAGGGTTGTGGTCAGCACCTTTCTTTGAGACGCAGCACACCGCTAAAGCAAGAAAGCAGTGTTACTGGTTTACCACCGCCAGACAACGGCTGCCTCGGGCCAACAGAGCCCCAGCTGTCCCTGGGCAGGTGAGGAGGGAGGGAGGTGGGGTATGTCCAGAAGCACCACCAGCTTTACCAACAGAAACAGGCATTTGACCAGACTGTGTTTTGGTCCCTCTTCAAGTTCAATTAACTGGAGGGAAATAACAGAATTCTCTGACACTAAGTGGCCAGGAGAGGATATCTTATAAATCCTTGGTCTACTTTGCATCTCAAACAAATGAAATGACCAAAAAATAAGAAAGAAAATTAACTACCTTCATGTCTAAGAATTAAATTTTTTCCCTATTTTGACAAAACAAGGAAGTTATTCCTACCATTACTCTAAATTCCTCCTGCTATTTTAGAGCATTTCCTTATATTCTGGCCTTAGTATGAACAAATGCAGTTCAGTTTGCCATTTATAAAATGACCATAGGCAGATTTAAAGACTACCCAGTTTCTACCTAGTTAGCATTTTCTCATCCATCTGTCAGTATTACTGCAAACATGCCTTACTGGGGTTGGGTAGCTGACCAGTTCTTTCTCCAGAGAAATTCTTCTCTACGAGCCCTGGCTCCCACATGTCACTTACTGATTAGGTCCATGACTTCTCGGGTTAACATCCTCACCAGCTGTTCCTCTAGCATCTCTTGAGACTCTGGGTTTTCATCTGCAGTCTCCTCTTCTCCACTGCAGAACACCATGGGGCCAAGTTCCACGGGAGCGAAAAAAGGGAAGGACAAGGAAAGCAGGGACCCTGCCCAGTTCCTTCTCCTGCCCAGTTCCTTCTCCTGCCCAGTTCCTTCTCCTGACTTCCTTCCGGTGTACATTCCACACAAATGCTGGGAATGGGCAGCAAGGATCCACTGAGGGACATTATGACTTGTGACGATATCCAGTTAGCAAAGGGTACCGAGTCAAAATCCTAAGTGGTAAGATGTCTCGGCATTCTCCTAAGGCAGCTGAAGGTACCCCCTGTGAAGTCTGAGTCTGATCTGAGTCTGCCTCATGTTCATCTCAGGTTGAGAATGACTACAGCCCACCGCTGTTCCAGCCCTGGGGCAGCAGAAACGCCCTCCCCACTCCCGACCTTCTCCCACCCCAGATGTGGCTCCAGCTCACCCACCAAGGAGAAGAGGCTCCTTACCACAGCAGGCTCCTCTGGTTGATGACCTGCCATTTCTGGGAGAGCCTCTGGGGAAACAAAAAGGAAGTAAGTGCTAGTACTGGGGAGAAGGCTGAAACAGATAATATGTACTTCATGATTAGAAGTAGCCAAGAATGATTGTAGGTATCAACGACAGAGCCTTGGAAGGCCCACAAGGCTCAAAAACCAGGCATGGTTTCTGTGTCCTCCCTATACCCACAATGAGGGCAGTAGATCACTTATTTGCTTGGAAAGGATGAGTAATTTTACAATTTCTGGGTCACTCTGGACACATCTGTTCTCCACCTAGCCCGTCAGTCTGTTTAATTCCAGAGTCAGTGAGACAGAAGCAGGGGAAGCCCTGATCACCTCTCCTCAGAAAACAGGAGGTTGGGAGCAAAAGCTGATGCTGCAGGTGCTTCATGGACAATTAAACCAGTTTAATTCTTGGGGGGCTGCTCAATCCACTGCAGCAACGGTGGGATGGCCACACAGCCATCCTGGCAGGGCTAGGAAAGAACACTTTCAGGAGTTCCTGACTTGCAAGACTCATGAGAGGCCAGGCACCCTAAGAGTCCAGTTTGTTACCCGTTCCTGACCAGCCTCTTACCATGTGGAGGTAGGTGAAAAGAGGTCCAAGGATGGGAGACACAAGGGCTTCATAGTGCTCGGGGGGACAGAAGAGCACCAGAGGCTTCACAAAGACCCATGCCACAGCAGGTTAAGAAACTTTAGCACGTGAGCACACACACCCCTCTCATCCTAAAGCGCCCCTTATCTGTCAGGCAACAGGCTGGGCCTTTGGACTGCGTCAACACACAAAGGACTTGCAAGATGCCAAGAACATCCTGTGTTACTCTTCAGGTTCTTTTCTGAAAATGCTAAGCTGCATGGATACTCATTTCCATTGCATTTTTAGTGTCACCGTCCTTTCTCCCTGGCTGCACATTATGGGCAGTGAGTCGCCTGAAAGTACGGAGGAAAATAGGAGGGACGCCCTTATAACTCAGAGAAGAAAGATTTTTTTTTAAAAAGGCTCCAAATGACAACGAAGTATGAAAGTGTCATTTCAGGGGGGAAGCACCTGACAAAATATACAAATGGGCTGAAACTGGGATGGTAAAGAGCTGCTCCTGAGAGCGTTCAAAGCCCCCTGAACTGCCCTCCTGTTTTTCCTGCTACTTGCTCCAATCTTCTCGTCCTTTTCATGTGGTTATTATACACTTTAGATATGTGATTCCTCTCTTCCATGCAGCTCCTCTCTGCCTCCTCTGGTGCCTATGAACTGTTCCTGTATTCGATCTTCTGGGTTATCTAGGGACTTCTGAAAGGATATGAAGCATGGGTCTGAGTCGATAGTCAGGAATATTGTTCAAATTGACGAAGGCTGAGCTGAGAAGCTGGGTAGCCAGGTGCTCCACGGTATAAAAGTCCTGCTGCATGGAAGGGCCTGCCTTCCCCAGGATATGGAAACTGTAAGGGAAATCACGGGCAATGACAAATCCAACATCTATTACTGCCAGCACTGACTGCCCCAGGAAATCTCTGTGCCGTGGTGACACAGAGACTTCTAGTCTGCAGTAAGTTAGAAAAGCAATTGTATTTACTTCTAAAGAGAACTTTAGCTAATCAGTGTACTTCAAATATGTGGACTTAATCTTTTATCAAAAGTGAAAGCAACACCCCTTCGCTTCCCACTCCTAAGGAAGCTTCTTGATAGCAGATTCAGCATCTTTTGAAGGACAATTGTTGGTATATTCTGGTACCCAAGATCAGCATAGCCTTTATTACTGTGTAAGTAACACAGACTTACAGTGGAGAACCTCGTTAGTCTGGTCGACCAGGCTCTGGGTTAGGGGGGCCGTGGCCCGGGTGTGGCAGTGCACAGGAAGGCCTCTCACTGCCCCACCCCACAGCCAGGACCTGAAGACAAAATCTGGCCGGCCACTTCCCACTGTCCATCAAAAAGTAGGCTTCGAGGCATGAGGGGTATGGGAAAAACGCATCCCCACCACTGTGCCTTCTCCTTTGGACTCATCATCTTATGCACCAGAACAGACAAGTTAGGCATAAAACAGCAAGTCATGGCTAGGACTGAGGCACATATGGCAGTGATAAAAAAGCAAACGTAAGAAAACGGTTCATTTTTACTTGGGACTAGGATTATTTGTTCCCTGTCAAATTCTTGCCTCATCGTAGCTGACTTTTTTTTTTCCTACATCGAAAGCCCAACCACGGCCATCCCTGTGTGACATATGCCTAGGAGGAGTGTGGAGGGCCGCATCGGTTCATTACCAGTTTTCATAGAGCGTGGAGAAGAAGCGCTGCATCCTTTCCAAGACCGTTTTGTAAACAGGAGAGTCATTCAGTTCCAGGAGAGGCTGAGGTAAGCCTACAGAGAAAGAAACGTCAGGTACATGCTGCTCCGCTTCTAAGAGTCTCAACTTACCAACACCCTACTGCAGGCAGATGTGGTTTGGGGGTGGGGAATGAGGAGTGTTACAAATGCCAAGCAGCTGGCCAAGTCTTCCACGAGCTGGAGGTGCCAAGAGCTACACTGTCTTGGTAGGAAAAGGTAAAAGCTATTTAAGTACTCAGGACTTCAGACTAGACCTGGGTGCTCCAACTTTCGCTTGGGTTTTTCCAGATGGGACTTGTACCAAAACACTCAGTGAGAACTCAAAATGACCTCTCCATAAACAAGTGGGGCCTCCCTTTTCAAGTTGTAGGACCTCTTTTTCAAGCAGTATTTTATGCAAAGCCCAAGATGTGTAACAGATCAAAATGAAACTCACTTATCTCAATATAATAATTGCCTTAAAAGATCTGTACTTCTAATCACAGGTAATTTTATATTCCAAGTCTTTTTCATGGTTGGAAGCTGCCAGAGGAACTGTTTGTACATCTTAGTATGTTTTGGCTGGCCATATATTTCTATAGCAGGAGTTCATGCTTTAATTTGAATGATAATTGAATGTGGGTTTGTGTGAAGCAACAGGTACTTTTTATAATGACAAGACATTTTTTAGAAGTTTTATTTTTACTGGTTTCTGCAACATGGACCTTAAGTGTAGTGATGCCAAAGGAAACGGCCCAGAACTATGGAGGCCAAGACAGACCTAAGCTCTGGAAAGGCAAACTACCACCCTTCCTTTCATGAACACGCTTACTGGCTTGCTGAACCACAGCCAGGCCCAGGCAGAGGTTACAGGTACGAATGAAGGGATACGGTGGGAGGAGTGGTGAAGTTTCAGAGCCAGCATGAAGCTTCAGAGATGGGCACAGAGTTCGGGCAAGTCTGGATGTCGCTAGCTCAAAGTTGTAACTGTCATGGCCTTGCCCCTTTTGTTCCAGCCACACGAGTCCCTCTCTATGCCCTGGACACACCGAGCTCTTTCCTGCATGCCTCCACATCTTGTACCTGCCAATCCTGTTTGGCCAGAATGCTCAGCATCTCCTCTTGCCCCAAACCTGGTTAGCTCCTATTCATCCTTCAAGTCTCCACTGGGGGGACAATCTTCTGATCCCTCCCCAAGACACAGTCTAACAGTCACTTTCGTTCACAGAACATGTCACAATTATGATTGCATGGTTATTTGCTAATGGGAAAAATTAGTTAAAGCAACATTCTAATCCAGGAAACAGAGCTTAGAAAGTATTTCTTTAAAATTGTTGATAATATATATTACTGCTAAAAGCTATTTAAGCTTAATTGTTTTGATACATTTTTAGCCCCATACATAAAAGGCAGGAAATCATGCTAATACCCTTCAGGTCAAAACCACCATGGTTTCTTTACAGCCTAAAAGCGCCAACAAACCGCACCGCCCGGAGGAGCTCGTGTGGGCGGGCGGCAGCAGGGAGAGACTGCCTCTGAAGACCTTCTGTGGGCCACGGGGATGAAGGAAGTGCACTTGCTCCCAGAGAGGCCGTGGGGATGCCATGTACGCATGTCTGAACAAACAGGTGGTCAAGGTAGTGCCAGGTGACAAAGAGGAGACACAAGGCACACTGAGGCTGCGTGAGGAGCCCATTAGAGGTAAGGTGAGCTTCAAGGGAAAAAAAAGGCTAGATTTCTTACCTAAAATAGCAGATTTTTCCACTTCAAGCATATCCAGAGCCTTTGTGAAAGGCTCTACCATTTTGGCTAGCATTTCTGGTGCATATAAAGTATTGTGAGTTCTAAAAGAAAAAAAGGACGCTATGTGAACTTTTCCTAGTCTGTTGCAGAAGGCAAGAGGGGGTTTCACCTTGTATTGTGATACTACACTTCCACACAGACAAAACTCCCTGTCAACACTACTCCAGGCAGGAGGAAAAAAAGGACGGTATAAACATTTAAATACTTCCCTGGAAAACAGAACAGACTCAAAGCTATTAAGTATAGTTGTATAGTAAACCAACCTAAAGGCAATCAAGACGAGAACCAAATCCTGAGATAGCTAGACAACATCACAGTCTGATGCTAGAAAGCAAAATTCTTTTAAACTTGAGACCAGGCCTCGGCACACTATTTCCTGTTTGTCAGTGACACAGGACGCAATGTCAGAGGCATTGTGGAGGCACAGGCAGGAACAGAGAGCAAGTGGTAATATGCTCCAACTTTTCAGATGTTCTGTCTCCATTCCAAGAAAACAGACTCTATCTACATTGCTCTGACAGTTGTTTCAGCCTCCTGGAGGAACATCCCCAATTCCCACATGTTCCCCAGGAAAACGACTTACCTGAGCAGTTACTAGCTTTGTATGACTGAGGAGGAACGACTGTGGTGGACATGACCTACCTGCCACCCGCAGTCGTCCCTCTTGCCACAACAACGGCACACTGAACAATCTATAGCCAGAGAACATCACTACCTATTTTTCTTTTGAAAGTTAATTATAAAACATCTCAAAATACAGGAAATTAAAATATAACAAATACCAGCAAGGTTACACATTTAAGATGCACACTGACCAGACCTTTTTAGACCATGCTTTAAAAAAGAAACAAAAAACACCTCTCAGCATTATTTTGAAAACCTAACCATGTACACTTATTAGCACACTCACTTAAACTGTCTTTTAGAATGCCACTTCATAAGTTAACTCCAGTTTATTTCCCCATCTCCCTAGTAGGAGTTAATAAGACTGTCTCTACTCTTTTGCTTACACAAAGAGCCTAGCAGTGAGCTTGTATGCAGAGTTCTCCTTGTGCACACACGTGAGTTTCTCTATGGTGGATATAAACACGTGGGATCACCGGAAACTGGTCCTTTGCAACTCACGGCTGCAAATATGTTTTCCCAGCCAGTGGCCTGACTTGCTTACACTGACATCTGCAACTATACTTACAGGCTGTATGTTTTTCCTTTTTTAATTGTGCTAAAATACGTATCACACAAAATTTACCATTTTTTAAGTATTCTGTTTAAATGGTATTAAATACCCAAACTGCTGTGCAAGCATCACCATTACCCATCCCCATAACTACTTTCACCTTGTAAAGCGAACTTTATACATCTTATGCAAAAATTCCCCATTCTCCCCTTCTCCTAGCCCCTGGCAACCACCATTCCGCTTTCTGTTTCTGTGATTCTGACTATGCTAATTACCTCATATAAGTGGAATCATACAGTATATGAACAAAAATGGGGCTACTTGGCAAGCCTGCCAAGATCAATAACTGAAAGTAACCATACAGGATGTTTTCATCATATAAAATGTCTGAACTGAACAGATTTTAATGGGAAGTCATGTCTTAAAGTCTATATGATAAATTCATCTCTACCTTGAGCAAGTCCTGTCCATTGTTTTTATCTGTAACATACTTAAAACACCAAAATGATCTCTCCTCCAAACCTCCAAAGACAAACACTCAGTATGTTGGGACAACCTCAACATTCTTCATTACGATCTTTTATCGGCACACCTCTGCAAACTATGTGTAGTGTTAATTATCCTGCACCTACCAATGTATAGGAATTATGTATCTCTCCACTTTATTTCGCATCTAATCCTAGAGATTTGCCTTGCTTTACTTTCTCCCTCCTTAATCTGCCACCAATGGACTTCATGTAACCTTCCCTATGTCTTTGGTTCTAATGTACAAAATGAACTGCAAAACTGGTACTCCTTGGAGTATTATGTCTTAATCCTTTGAGATTTTGCTCAGGACTGGCCCCCAAATCTTTGCCCAAATAAACTCTTCAAACCTTTCTTTTTTTTTTTTAGAGACAGAAAGGGAGGGAGAGAGGAAACATCAATGTGTGATTGCTGCTTGTGTGTGCCCCCTACTGGGGACCTGGCCTGCATCCCAGGCATGTGCCCTGACTGGGAATTGAACTAGTGACCCTTTGGTTCACAGGCCAGCACTCAATCCACTGAGCCACACCAGTCGGGGCTCTTTAAACCTTTCTTTAGGTTTGGAATTTCTTTCATTGAACAAGTATTTGTCTTTGTGTGACTGGCTTATTTCACTTAGCATAATGTCCTCAAGATTCATCCATGTTGTAGCATATTGCAGAATTTTCTTCCATTTAAAGGCTGAATAATATCCCATTAGTGTATATATTCCAAATTTTGCTTATCCATTCATCCATCAATAAATACTTAGGTTTCTTCCACGTTTTAGCTATGTAAATAATGCTGCTATGAACATACGGGGGAGGGGGGGTGGTGTGTGTGTGTGTGTGTGTGTGTGTGTGTCTCTTCAACACTTTCTTTTTTTTTTTAAAGGAAATACCAATGGCTTAAAAAAAAAAATATTTTATTTATTTTTTAGAGAGAGAGGAAGAGAGAAAGATAGGGAGAGAAACATCGATTAGTTGTCTCTCATACACCCCCAACTCGGGACCTGGCTTGCAATTCAAACATGTGCCCAACTGGGAGTCAAACCTGTGACCTTTTGGTTTGCAGCCCTGTGCTCACCCCACTGAGCCACACCAGGCAGGGCACTGACACTCTACTTTCAGTTCTTTTGAATATACACCTAGAATTAGAATTGCTGAATAATATGGTAATTGTTTTTAATTTTTTGAGGAATCACCAAATATTTTAGGAACCATTTTCCACAGTGGCTGTACAATTTTACATTCCTACCAACCATGCACAAGTATCCAATTTTTCTCCACCTTCCCCAACACCTACTTTCTGATTTTTTGGATAGTAGCGATCTTAATGGGTATGAACTGACAACCCATTGTAGTTTTAATTTGCATTTCCTTAACGACTGGCAATTTTAAGCATCTTTTCATTTGCTTATTGGCATTTCTGTTCAAGTCCTTTGTCCATTTTTAAATTGTTTTGTTGTTAGGTTGGAATATATAGAAAATATATTCTGAACATTAATCTCTTCTCAGATATGTGATTTGAAAATATTTCTCCCATTCTGTGAGCTGCCTTTTTATTTTGTGGAATAATGTCCTTTAATGCACAAAATTTAAAATGTTCTCACGAAATCCAATTTTTCAAATTTTTTATGTTACCAGTACCTTTGGTGTCATCACCAAGAAATCATAGCCAAATCCACTGTGAAGATTTTGTTCTATGATTTCTTCTAAGAGTTTTATTGTTCTAGGTCTTACATTAGGTCCTCGATCCACTCTGAATTAATTTTTGTATGTAGTGTTAGGTAAAGGCCCAACTTCACTCATTTGCATGTGGATATTCAGTTTTCCCAGGACCATTTATTGAAAAGACTGTCTTTTCCCCATTGAATAGTCTCGACATTCTTGTAAAAAATCATTTATGTGAGGGTTTATTTCTGGGCTCTCTACTCTATTCCATTGGTCTGTATGTCTGCCTCTCTCTATGCCAATACCACATTGTTTTGACGATGGTAGCTTTATAGTAGGTTCTGAAATCAGAAAAGTGTCAGTCCTCCAGTTCTGTTTTTCAAGATTGTTTTGGGGGACTTCTGATCAAGATGGAGGCATGGGTAGACACGCTTTGCCTCCTTACACAAACATAGAAAGAATTACAACTAGATCTGAAAACAAATGACACCCAGAACTGTCAAAAAATCAAGCTGCGTGGAAGTCCAACAACTAAGGACTTAAAGAAGACGCATTCATTCAGAAGGGTAGGAGGGGTGGAGTAGCAGGGAGAGGTGGCGGCAGCAGGGGAACGAACCATCCCACATTCATGTGTGGTAGATAAAAATTGGGAGGGATACCTTCGGAGCAAGTGATGCCAGACCATATAGCCCAGGGTTCCAGTGCCAGGTAGATAAATCCCCATAATTTATGGCTGTAAAAACCAGTGGGGGTTGGGGCGGCAGAAGAAACTGCTGGATTTTCAGGAGACTCAGCCCAAAGGACCCACACAGACTTAGAACATACACAAACCCACCCACTCTGGGATTCAGCACAAGGGTGCCAGTTACCGTCATTGTCCCTTCTCCGATCCCTACCCCCCACACAGAGCCACAAAGTGGTGAAGGGGGTTGCTTCACCTTGGTGATTACACCTAAGGTTCCACCCCACACAATTTATAGGTGCCTTTTCTACAATAGACCACAGTACTAAGACTGGGAATCAAAGCAGCTCTACTTAATACACAGAACAAACAGGGAGGCTGCCAAATTAAGGAGACACAGAAATGTGGCCCAAATGAAAGAACAGAACAAAACAAAATGGAGATAACTATCCTATCAGATGCAGAGTTCAAAACACTGGTGATCAGGATGCTCAAAGGATTCACTGAGTATGGCAACAACATAAAGGAAGAAATGAAGGTTACACTAAATGAAATAAAGAAAAATCTACAGGGAACCATCAGTGGAGGGGAGGAAGCTAGGATTCAAATCAATAACTTGGAACATAAGGAAGAAATAAGCATTCAACCAGAATAGCCATAAGAAAAAAGAATTAAAAAAAAAAAAACGAGGACAGTATAAAGACCCTCTGGGACATCTCCAAATGTGCCAACACTCATATCAAGGGGATGCCAGAAGGAGAACAAGAAATCAAAAACTTACTTGAAAAACTAATGAAAGAAAACTTTCCTAATTTGGTGAAGGAAATAGACATACAGGTCCAGGAAGCACAGAGAGTCCCAAACAAGTTAGACCCAAAGAGGACCACACCAAGACGCATCATAATGAAAGTGTCAAAGGTTAAAGATAAAGAGAGAATTTTAAAAGCAGTAAGAGACAAGTACAGAGTTACCTACAAGGAGTTCCCATAAGACTATCAGCCAATTTCTCAAAAGAAACTGCAGGCAAGAAAGGATTTCCATTCCTTCATTTAGAATGGAAGGGCAGATAAAATGCTTCCCAGACAAGGTAAAGCTAAAGGAGTTTATCATCACCAAGGTCTTATTATATGAATGTTAAAGGGACTTATTTAAGAAAAAGAAGATCAAAACTATGAACATTAAAATAGCAATAAATTCACAACTATCAACAACTGAATCTAAAAAAAAACTAAGCAAACAATCAGAACAAGAACAGAATCACAGAATGGGGAAAAAGGTGCAGGGATTAAGGAGCATAACTGGCCCTGGCTGGTGTGGCTCAGTGTGTTGAGTGCTGGCCTGCAAACTGAAAGGTCATGGGTTCATTTTCCAGTCAGGGCACATGCCTGGGTTGTAGGCCAGGTCCCCGGTAGGGGGCATGCAAGAGGCAGTCAATTGATGTTTCTCTCGCATGTTGATGTTTCTCTCCCTCTCTTTCTCTCTCCATTCCCTTCTAAAAATAAATATGTATAATCTAAAAAAAAAACCAACCCAGGGAAGCATAATTGGTAGGTACAGAACAGACAGGGGGATGTTAAGAGCAGTACAGGAGCCCTGGCTGGGGCGGCTCAGTGGATTGAGCGCTGGCCTGTGAACCGAAAGGTCACTTGCTTGACTCCTAGTCAGGGCACATGCCTGGGTTGCAGGCCAGATCCCTGGTTGGAGGTGTGCGAGAGGCAACCAACTGATGTTTCTCTTGCACATACATGTTTCTCTCCTTCTCTTTCTCCCTCCCTTCCCCCCTCTGCGAAAATAAATAAAATCTTAAAAAAAAAAAAAAGAAAGCAGAATAGTATAGGAAATGGAGAAGCTAAAGAACTTCCATGCACAGCCCATGGGCATGAACTACGAGAAGGAGGTGCAGAGCAGAGGAGGGCAAAAGGGGATAAGATTGAGACAACTGTAATAGCATAATCGATAAAATACATTTTTTAAATAAGATTGTTTTGGGTATTTGTGGTCCCTTGAAATTCCACATAAATTTCAGGATGAGTTTTTCTATTCTGTAAGAAATCATTTTTGGAATTTTGATAGGGGACAGTGAATGTGTACATTGTGTTGGGTATTATCAACATTTTAATAATATTGTCTTCTAATCCATGAACACTGGGTATGTTTCCATTTATATGTCTTCTTTAATTTCTTTCAGCAATACTTTGTAGTTTTCAATGTACGAGTTTTTCAACTTCCTTGGATGCTAATTCCTAAGTATTTTATTCTCTTTGATGCTATTGTAAATGCAACTGTTTTTGCAATTTCCTTTTTAGATTGTTTAATTGTTAAAATATAGAAATGCAACCGATTTTTGTGTGTTGATTTTGTATCCTGCTGCTTTGTGAAATACATGCACAGTTGACCTGTGAGCAACACAGTTTGAACTGCGCAGGTCTGCTCATACTTTTCATTGGGGTTTTCTGTGTCCTTTGTGAATAGAGACAGCCTTACTTCTTTTCCAGTTTGAATGCCTTTATTTCTTTTTCTTGCCTAACCGCTCTGTGTGGGATTTCCAGTATACAATGTTGCACAGCAGTGGTGAAAGTGCTCGCTTGCCCTTTCCTCGCTTGTTCCTTGATGGTAGGGGGAGAACTTTCCATCTTCCACCACTGAGTATGATATAAGCTGTGGATTTTTTATAAAAATTGTTTTTCATGTTGAGGAAGTTCCCTTCTAGTCCACATTAGCAGAGTGTTTTTTTTATCATGAGAGGATGTTAGATTTTGTCAAATGCCTTTTCTGTGTCAGTTAAGATGATTGCAGCATGGTTTTTTTCCTTTGTTTTATTAATAAGGTTTATTACACTTACTTATTTTTGTATGCTGAGCCACTCTTACACCCCCAGGATAAATCCCACTTGGTCATGGTGTACAACCCTTTAACATGCTGTTCCCGTTGGTCTGCATGCATTCTCTGAGCCTGTCTAAAACTCGGCCTTAGCCTTTTTCTCCTGCGGTGTAGAGCCCATGGACAGGTAACAGGTGCCATTTACTTTTAAAAACTGCAATGTGTCATCTTTTTAGTTTCTGAATTAAGGTTTTTTTTCGAAGATATCTGATACTATGAAGTGATCTCTGAAAAATCAGTTTCCAGAAGAAACTGAGTCAGATGAGCAGTTTCTTATTCTTTCATGAAGTGTGACTGTGACCCAAAGAGATAATTTATAAAACAGAAGGGTTAATGCATCATATGTCAAATGTCCCTGGAGCTACAACAGAATCTCGTAGTCCTTATATTCTCCCCGCCTCCCCAAGGAGGTGGTACCACAGTGACTGCACCTCTACCTCACAAGCGGAGGACGACTCAAAGTACATCCTGCTCTGATATCTCTGACTCCAGGTCAACTGTTCATAAGCAGGGACACCTACAACCACTAGTTATATTCAGGCTCCTGAAATATCACCTTTCCTGACACACTTGCAAGTTGGAGCTCTGTGCTGCCACATTAAGAGGGACTAGTTACTGCTTGGCAAAGAAAAAGTACCGTATTTTGCCATATATAATGTGCCCCCATGTTTTTGGTCCAAACTTTCAGGGAAAAAAATCTTGTTTTAATTTTTAAATTCAATTATTTATTTATTTATATTTAGAAACAAAACTGATTACTGTTTCCAGGGTATTATTTTCCATAAGGATATCCTTTTTGCTTTCTAGAGCTACACTTTTTAAAACAAATACATATGCCTAGGCCCCATCCCTGGCCAATTATATCAAAATTTCTGAGGGTGGGGTGTAGGCATTAGTATTTCTTTTTTAAGATTTTATTTATTTATTTTTAGAGTAAGGGGAAGGGAAGGAGAAGAAAGGGAGAGAAACATCACTGTGTAGTAGCCTCTTGTGCGCCTCCTACTGGACACCTGGCCCGCAACCCAGGCATGTGCCCTGACTGGGAATCGAATCAGTTTGGCTTGCAGGCCCATGCTCAATCCACTGAGCCACACCATCCAGGTCTAAAGTGCATCCAGAGTTGCATTTTAAAAGCATAAATAAAAGAATTAAAAACATTGTTATAGATATAGAATTAGTACTACCCATGTATAAGGTGCATCCTTATTTTTCCCTCAAAAATAGGGGCAAAAAGGTGTGCATTATACGTGGCAAAAAATAGTAGGTAATAGAAGTTTTAAGTTTTGGACGATCTGTACCTAGCTCAAATACAGGGGTTGGCAAAAATAGGTTTATAGTTGTAATACAAATAAATAAAACAATGATTAATAAATAACAGTACAAGAATAAACTTTGTTTCACAGATTCAATATTGTAAACCTACTTTTGCCAACCCTTGTATTCTTAGTATCACCAGCTAAGAGTACAATCCCTATGCTAAATAAGACTTTACACACATAAAGATTTCAGCAGAGCATATAGAAAACATACAGAAACAATGCAACAAACTTAAGTTAGCAGAAAAGCGGTGATTATAAACTGATGACAATGTACCTTTCAAGAATCAGAGTTCTGTTCCCCACATTTGTCCTCTATCCACCCACTAGAAATAACACTGTCCAACAGAAATACAATGTAAGCCACTAAAATTTTCTAGCCAGCCAAATTTAAAAAGTGAAAAGAAACAGGTTAATCATATTTTATTCAATCCAATGCATCAAAATAATCATTTCAACATGTTATCAACATTAAAAATTATTGAGATATTTCACATTTTTTTGGTAATAAGTTTTCAAAATCTGGTATGTATTTTATACTTACAGCTTCTCTCAATTCAAACTAGCCGCATTTCAAGTGCTCAATAGCCAACTGCAATAGTTGCTACCATGCTGGATAGCACAGCTCTAATACCTTCTTTGCTTATCAGACTATTTGACAGGGAGTTAAAGCTCCAGTATACAACCGATGGAAATGTACATTGTAACTTAGTTGGTTCTACTGATGAAAACTGAAAACATGCATACCTTATAAACCACGAATTCTACTCTAGCCTGCAGGATTCTACTTCCACTCAACAGAAATTAAGTCTTACGTATTTGCACAACCAAAGACATTTACAAGAATGTTAGCAGCACTGTTTGTAGTAACAAAACACTAGAAACTACCCAAAAGTCCATCAACACTAAATGGATAAACAATTCACAGTATATTCGCACAACAGAATACCAAGCAATGAGAACAACAAACCACGACTACGTGCAATACCATGGGTGACTTACAAATACTGAGCAAGAGAAACGTGACGTGACGGAGTGCATGCTTCTGACGCCACTCATTAACGGTAAGACAACCAGGCAGAATGTTAAACGTCAGAACAGTGGTGACCCTCGAGGGGCAGGTACTGGTGCGGAAAGAGTTGTTGGATAAAGTTGTTTCTTAATCTGGGTGCTGATTGCATAGGTGTATCCACTTCATGAAAATCCAGCTACACACACTCTTAATTTGTATCCTTTAATTATATACATTTGTGTCCTTACATTACACTTCAAGATAAAATTTACTACAAAACTCTCATTACTTAAAGAATCTAACTGCTCCATAACTACAGTCATTTTTCAAAATACCTTTCGGCTGACTTTGGGATTTCCCAAAAGCACTGAACTCTTAGAAAAAATGTCAAGAGAACAGTCCTGCTATTCTTGTGGCCTCCTCGCCCAACCAGGAATGAACCCCATTTCCAGGTCTGGGTTCTCACCACATGGACTCTGGCCACAGTTCTACAGAGGCTGGGTCGTTGAGTCTGTTGCCATCTGACTTAAACACGTTCACACTTCTCTAAGCTAACGAAGAACCTTTTTGGTTTTAAAAACATCAATATGGAAACAAACCTTTCCCTGACTAAATATTTTACTGCCCTCTCAACATGTAAGTCATACTTCTTTACTGAAATCTCTTTTTTTTTTTTTGAAATCAGCACACGGAATATTGCCTAATTCCAGAGACATCCACAATGACAACTCTTTCAGACACTCCACTCTTACAAACTGGTCAACAAGCTCTTTAAACCTTTGATTCCTACATTCATGATCTAAGGTGTCTGTTGCCAGCAGAGCGTCCCTGAGACAGGAGCAGTTCGTTTTGCTCGGCTGAGACTATGCTCTTACACGCTGCACAAGAAGCCCAAAGCACCGTGACACAGCTCTAACCTGTGACTCAGCAGGAATGAGATACAGGAAGCAATCAAATGTTGCTTTGGCCAGTAAGAACTGAATACTGTCCAAAGTCTATCTTTCTCTGCAGAAAGCATCTCTGAATCATCAAACATACATCAAGTAACTAACAACCATAGGCTTGGCACATTTCAATTTGAATACACTAGCTCATGTGATTTATAACAGTGATTCTGAACCTTTAATGTGCAGAAGAACTACTTTGGGATCTTATTCTGATACAGATTCTGATTTAGTATGTCTGGGGTGGGACCCCAATCCTGCATTTCAAACAAGCTGACGCTGCTGGCCTGAGGACTCAGCTTTGAGAAGTAAACACCTAGGAAAGGGAGGCGGACCATATATCATGCCTTTCTCTGGCATGATCAGCCACTGGCTCTCTGGTCCATTTGACATCAAGAGTCCTCATTGGTACATTCAGATTAGGTTATTTGAATCCCACCCAGAAAAGCATCACTACAGAAAGCAACTGTCCTTCCCAATGAACAATTCCTTTGGTGGCAAAAATTTAGACTAAATAAAACTTAGCAAATAAAAAGTAAGGATAAGGTATAAAAAAATAGGAGAAAAACAAAGAGAAGATTCAAATTGAGAAAGGCCATTTTGGGATTAGCACCCATGTGCTCCTTGAAATACAAGATTTAATGCAAGCAAGAGCTAATGTTATTTTTTTTTTTTAAGATTTTTAATTTTTATTTATTTTTAGAGAGAGGGGAAGTGAGGGAGAAAGAGAGGGAGAGAAACAGCAATGTATGGTTGCTTCTCACATGGCCCTCATGGGGACCTGGCCCGCAACCCAGGCATGTGCCCTGACTGGGAATCGAACCGGGACCGCTTGGTTCCCAGCCCACGCTCAGTCCACTGAGCTACACCAGCCAGGGCGCAGAGCTAATGTTATTTTTAAAGAGAACTTCCCCCCATGGATATAAACAATACCTAATGCCTCATTTACCACCACCATGATTTGAGGAAATATAAACACATTTTCAGCTTTTGAGATTCTTAAGGTAAAAAGAAAGAGATTGAAAAACCATTATTCTGACTTACCTTATAAGGGCAAGCAAATTGTCAAGAAGTTTCAGAATCTGTTCTGTACAGGGGTTACGGAAGATTGGATTTCCAGTGGGTGTATAACCCACCACAAACCCCCCAGCTTTGGCCTCTTCAAGGTCGGTGGGCCAGCAAGTTCGTTTCACAACACCCAGAATGCTATACACACAAAAGCTCATCTACAGAAAAACAAAAATGAAAGGGAAACATAAAAGGGAAAGAAAAGACAAAAGTGCTATTAGATATATGCAAGGTTATGGCAAAAGGGATACAAAGATCAGAGAGAAAGAAAAGGCTCTTGCCCCCATCCCTGTCCCTTCCTTTAGGGTCAAGTCCTTTCACTGCCATCTTCAAATGCAGTGGTAGGCTCTAGAAACTTCTCTGTCATGAGGATGTCCTTCCAGAGGCTACAGTGACCCTCTCACAGGACCCCAATTAGAAGGTGGCTTGGACATGCTTCGAAGCAAACTATTTAGACAAACAGCATTTTATCCTGTTTTTGAGCTGACCCTGCACCCTCCAGCTTAGGCCTTGACAGCTTTTGCATGGCAGTACTCTCCACCAACCTGTTATTTGCCAGGTTAATTAATGTGATTTTTGCCATAATAGAGACAAGAACAATGCTTATTTGAATAGCAAAAACTGAAAAACCTCAGGTTTGCAAGTTAGGTCATCATTTAGGACTTTACATGCCAGAGAGCAATGGCAGGGAGGACTCACCCTGCTGACCAAGTTCTGACCTACTTCCTCATTACACCTTCGGTCTTCAGAGCTAGTTAGAGATCCTTAAAGCCAAAATAATGACTTCATAGAAAAGACCATCTGCTCTGCTGTGGGAACTAACTCAAGAATTCAAGACTAAAGAAGAAAAGAAAGGAGAAGCTTAGGAAAGTGAAGAGCCCCGATTTCTGACCCATATAGAAAAAAACGTAGATGACAACACCCCTACTCCTACCCGTGGCAAATTCCACTTCCCATTCCCAGAAAAGGCCTACTTACTCGTGCACGGTTTAAGCCACAGGAGTCCTCCAGCGCAGGGTCACAGCTTTTCCGATCTGCACCCACATAGGCAAGAAAAGCCTCAACATCTGACAGCACTCTGAAGGTTAGGGGGAAAGACAAGCTATACCAGGATTTTAAGCAAGGACAGTTTCTTCCACAAGAGCTATGGTTATTTGGCCCCAAAGAACAGTTGTTATAGTGGCAGCAGTCAAATCATATTGTCAGCTTTCATTTGACAGTTTAAACTTCTCTTCTCACTTCTAAATGTTATTAGTGACACTTTTGCCCTGGCTGGTGTGGCTCAGTGGATTGAGTCCTGGCCTATGAACCAAAGGGCTGCTGGTTTGATTCCTAGTCAGAGCACACGCCTGGGTTGTGGGTGAGGTCCCCAGTAGGGGACATACGAGAGGCAACCACACACTGATGTTTCTCTCCCTCTTTCTCCTTCCCTTCCCCTATGTCTAAAAATTAAAAAAAAAAAAAAGTTACTAGTGACACTTTTAAGAATACAAGTGAAACTTTTAAGAAAAAAAAAAAAAATGTTATGAGTCACACCTCACTGACGTGGCTCGGTGGACTGAGTGCCAGCCTGTGAACCGAAAGGTCGCTGATTCAGTTCCCAGCCAGGGCACATGCCCAAGTTGCAGGCCAGGTCCCCATCTGGGGGCATGTGAGAGGCAACTGATCATGTATCTCTTGCACATCAATGTTTCTCCCCTTCTCTTTCTCCCTCCCTTACCCTCTCTCTAAAAATTAACAAACAGAATCTTTAAAAAAAGGATAAGAAAAAGAATACAAGCTTGGCTCAGTTGGTTGGAGTGACATCCAATAGGGGTTTCATCCCCAATAAGGGCACATACAAGAATCAACCAATAAATGCATGAATAAGTGGAACAAAAAAGTCTATGTTCCTTCCTCCCTCCCTCTCTCCTTCTCTCTCTCTCTACTTCCCTCTCCACTTCCTTTCCTGTCTCTCTAAAATGAGCTGGAAAAAAAAATACAAGCGCTGATGGCACTCTCCCTCTGGCAACACGCCACGCCCTCCCCTCCTCTTCCCCAGTGGGGTGTGCCGTCTCAGGGGCATGCCTGTGCCTCTCCCTTTCCCTCTTCTTCCCACCAGGTGATTTACCTTTGTCTTTCTCTCTCCTAAGTGCCAAGGGCCCATTTTTGTTTCTGTAATTTGTTTCCTGGGCCTAAGCAGCCCAGTTGGGTCACTTTTACTACCTCTGTAACTTTCTAAATAACCTTTCTCTTATTTTAAAAAAAAGAATACAAGCTTGAGAATGCTATATGGGCACAGATGAGTGTCTGTGTGGCTCCTACTCGGTATGGTCCATTACTGGCTGTTCTTATTTCTCTGCATGTACTGGTGCTACAATACAGACATAGCAGATTTCACTGTGGCCTCCCAAACCATACAATCCATTTTTTATTCTCCCTCCCTATACCTCTGTTCAGCAAGAGGATATTTTCAGCAATTAGAATAGAGGCTGCTTTCATACATCACTGATTGTGCCATTATATCTCAATATCCTTACATTCCCCTCCTGCGCATTGCGTACTTTTTTTTTTTTGTTAATTATAGTTGACTGTCAGCATTATTTTATATTAGCTTTAGGTATACAACATAATGGTTAGACATTTATATATATTATGAAGTGACCGCCCTGGTAAGTCCAGTGCCTGTCTGGCACAATATTACTGACTATATATTCCCTATGCTGCCATTTACATTCCCATGACGAGCATCGCTCTCGAAACAGAACACGTGCTTGAGTGCAGTGCCAGTAAGCGGCAGGGATCCCCTCTACCTGTGCATGTCTTCTGAAAGCCAGATGCTGGCCACCGGTGCCATCAGCTCCTCTAGGAACATCTTCTGACGCTCATAGTTCTTGAATTGGTTGCTAATGAGAACCAGGGCTTCCATGAGGGCGCACTTCTCCATCTGTGTCAGGAGTAGCTCATTGGAGAGGAGTTGTTTCACATGGTTGTAAAGCATGTCAAAATTGGGCTGCAGATCACAAAGGAAAAAAAAAAACTAGAGGTGGTGAAGATCTAATTTTCAGGGAGAGATGAGTCACTCAAGGAAGCTGGAAGGAAAACCAAGGCATTCATTACCAAGGTCAGGTGGGTAAGACTGTCCTTGGTAATTCAGCTACAAGGTTCTTTTGTTTGGGCAAACAAGGTAGTTTAGGCAGAAGGTGGTTGTCTTGAGTATTTGGGTAACTGCAATTTCCCATACTACAACTGCAAAAACAATCTGTCTCTTTTCTACATCAACTTTTACTGTATGGTCACAAAGATCAGTTTGTTTTATACACACACACACACACACACACACACACACACTCACTCACACAACACTGCTATGTGTACAGAAGAGAAATTTATGGTTAATTTATAATTTGTAGTAGTGCTAAATTTCTTCTAAAAGCCATCCAAAAGGTATTGAGGTTCACATCTGGCTTCTCTCAAGATTAGGCACATCATTTGCGAGTAGTAGTTAAGAACATCACATAGTATAGTAAAGAGGAGCACAGTGATGGGAAAAATTTGGTCACATCCATATGGAAGAGAACTATTTATTTCGAGGGAATATTTTGCATTTTTTTTTTAAAGATGTTTTTTACTTTTTATTTTTATTTTTTTAGAGAGAGGGGAAGGGAGGGAGAAAGAGAGGGAGAAACAGCAATGTATGGTTGCTTCTCACATGGCCCTCACGGGGACCTGGCCCGCAACCCAGGCATGTGCCCTGACTGGGAATCGAACCGGGACCGCTTGGTTCCCAGCCCGAGCTCAATCCACTGAGCTATACCAGCCAGGGCCTATTTTGCATTTTTAACTCCACTACTAAGTAGGAGAAGACACCAATTCGAGAACGCTTATCTTTTTTTTTTTTTTTAAAGATTTTATTTTTATTTATTTTTAGAGAGAGGGGAAAGAAGGGAGACAGAGAGGGACAGAAAGAGCAATGTATGGTTACCTCTCACATGGCCCTCACTGGGGACCTGGCCTGCAACCCAGGCATGTGCCCTGACTGGGAATCGAACCTGGACCCTTTGGTTCCCAGCCTGTGCTCAATCCACTGAGCTACACCAGCCAGGGTGAGAACGCTTATCTTAAGCAACAACGTAGTTCCCAGTTTTCCACTTATGTGAGGTAAAAATAAAACTGAATTTACCAAAAAAATAAATAAATAAATAACCAAACTCGACAGGCCTCAGTGACCACTTGGCCAAACCCAGGGCTTACCAGTGCGAGGTGGGGGTAGTCCCGACATATCTTGATGATGGAGGAACAAGCATGTCTTCTCACGTTCCTCACCGCCCGGGTTCTGGGGGCCTGCGAGGAAGCATTCAACACGTGTGGAGCCATTTTTAATGTAACTTATGGATGATGCATATTACTATGTAAATACCTCCTCCAGAGAAAATTCATAATCATATTTTACAACTGTATAAAATATGAATATAAAGGGGTGATATTTACAGTCACCATGAATCTATATTTACTGTTTGCCCTAGGGTATCTCCAGTACAAAATAACTTATCATATGACCATCTTCTGCCTTTACTTACCCTTTCTACAAAAAAAAAAGAAAAAATCTAGACGAAGTGTTAGGTATTCATACTTTTGCTCTCAAGAATTTGTTGGTTGAATTAATGGTCTTACCTTACTTTCTTCAACAGTTTCAAAAGTGACAGATGAAAATAGCTAAGGGGAAGGAGAAAAAGGCCACTTATCAGTAACAATTTTGTAGAGTTTTTAAAACAGTTGTTATAAAGTTTCCAACAAAAAAATCCCAAAAGTGTTACAATATGGCCACAAAAGGGCTTTCGATTGGTATACAAAGTTTCGGGGGTTTGTTTTTTCAGCTAAGTACGTTGAGGATTCACAATTTTACCAGCAAACATTTTACAAAGATAAAAGGCCACAGAATCCTAGAACAATCCTTGCCATCATGCAAACACTCAGCTGCAGTGATGCCTTTTCCTTCTCTACTTTTTATTAAAAGTTAAGAGATCTACCTTCCCTAACTCCACTGCGTAACTTCCCATTTACTCTTCAATGCAATGCAACGTGACTGCTGCCCGTGTCACTATAATGGACTAACACCCAAAGAAGGTCAATAGAGAAGCCTAACGGACATTCTCCAGTTCTTAAGAAAATTTCAGTTGCAACACATGAGTCCACGTTTTTGAAGTTATATTGGTCTTTGTCATACAACATTTTCTCCACTTCTCTGGCTTTTTTTTTCTCTTTTGGAGCTTCTTTTTAAGATTTTATTTACTTTTTTTTTAAGGGAGAGGGGAAGGGAAGGAAAAAGAGAGGGAGAAACATCAATGTGTAAGAGATACATCAGTTGGTTGCCTCTGACACGCCCCCAACTGGGGATCTGGTCCACAATCCAGGCATGTGCTCTGACTGGGAATCGAACTGGTGACCTTTTGGTTTGCAGGCCAGTGCTCAATTGAATGAGCCACACCAGCCAGGGTTCCTTTGGGGCTCCTTATTCTTTCCCCCTTCCCCCACTAATAGTGATCTCCAGGGTTCCCTGCTTGAGCCACCTAACTCTACTGATCTTCCTTAGGGCTTCACCTCTATTCTTGACACTTCCATGATGACATTGCCTTAAGTTTATCTTATCATTTTCTAAAGTCTAGACCTTTAACCTCAAATAGCCAATTTATTGTGAGGTGTCTCCCCAGCTATTGTATATATACTTCAAACATAGTATTCCAAAACAAAACTCACTCCCTTTTCTTCCATACTCCTACACTGCCTAATGACCCACTACTCGCCCTCAGGTGGCACTCTACTACTCACCTAGTCACCTACACTGGAAACCCCTAACCCCTCTCAGACAGATGGCACGCTCTGATATCCTCTTAGGGGTGTCCAATCTTTTGGCGTCTCTGGGCCACAATGGAAGAAGAGTTGTCTTGGGCCACACATTAAATACACATACACTAATGAAAACTGATGAGCAAAATAAAGGGTTTAAGTAAATTTACAATTTTGTGTTAGGCCGCATTCATAGCCCTCCTGGGCCGCATGCAGCCTACTTCTTTTTCCATTACTCAGTGTACATGTCTATTAATTGCAATGCCACACAGGTGTATCTGTTTATATGACTTTCTTCCCAAACAAAGTGCTCCTAAAGGGTAAGGCTTTTTTTCTCTCTCACTAGCGTGGTACTTGATCCAGAGTAAATATTTGATAAATGAATAAATGACTATTTATCATCTTGTCTCACACTTTCAAAAGCAATTACATATATTAGCTTAGAAATGCCAAACTGCTTACAAAGCAGTCGAAATTTACCTTAGAGAAGACCTGGGGCAGGAACTCTGGTCTGTAGGTGACAAATGGAAAGAGTGCTGAGACATCAGTGAGGACACAAGACAGAATGAGAGGGTCCTTAGTGTCAAAGTTCAGGACCATCTGCAATAGCTCTAGTCCATCACTAACAGGGATTTCCTGTAATACAGACATGAAAAGGCAGTTGACATGGCTGGTAACTTTTCCTTCAGACTCTAGTTTGCAAATGCATAATATAGTTGCCACATATGGTCTTATGTACTGCTTTTTAACTCTTAAAATTCAAAGCATTACTCCATGTTATGAAGATTTTTCATATATGCCATCTTAAAGATACAGCATCTCCTACTACCAGAAATTGAGACTATTTTTAGTTCTTTATATTAGCATATAATGCTTATACAACTTTGCAAAAATAAATCTGGCTACATTTTCAGTTATTTCATTTGAATAAGATTTTTGGGGATGGTTAGAATCACTGGATCAAAAGGTATACATATATTTAAGTCAAGCTGCTTTTCTCTTTACAGGTTTTATCAATTGACTCTTTAAAAAAATTTTTTTAAATTGATTTTACAGAGAGAGAGGGGTAGAGATACAGAGACAGAGATAGACAGACAGACAGATCGATAGAAACACTGATTTGTTGTTCCACTTATTTATGCACTCACTGCTTGATTCTTTTATGTGCCCTGACTCGGGACTGAACCCACAACCTAGGCGTATTGGGACGACACTCTAACCAACTGAGCTACCCGGCCAGGGCATCAATTGATTCTTGATCCATTAATGTGCCCTTCTTATCATGTTCTCAGCAGCACTGAGTTTATTCCCTAAAACTTTTACTTATTTATAAGAAAAAAAAAAAAAGAGCTTATTTAACTTTGTGTTTCTTCCATTACTAATGAGGTTTTTTTCATATTTACTATTTTAGCTTCTCCTCTATATATTATCTGATCACATTTTTAATCTATTTCTCCACTGGATTCCAATGCTTTTATCAATTTATATAAACCTCTTATTGTGAAATATTCCAGGCCTTTAAAATGGCATAAATACTACTTCAATAACCTTCCCTACAACTTTGAGAAGTACACTGTCACTGACAGTGGTTGTTCTGTGCACATAATCTCCTTTTCAGCAACACAGGAGGCCACCAACCTGAATCTGGTGGTTCATAATTTCGGATCCCTTCATTTCTGTATACTTTTACCCCAAACGTACACATTCCTATTACACAGCATTGTCTATTCACTTTTGTAGCTTGCTGTTTTGGGTCAACATATGTTTACCAGAATTATCCCTCTTCATTGTATAACTCTAGTTCATTTTCACTGGTCTATAATAAATATATTACAATCTATTCTACACAATATATTGGTGGATATTAAGTATTTTTCTTGGCTTGACACACAAGGTCTCTGTATCAGTCACTCAATACACATGTGAGGTTTCTCCTGAGTCCAGACTTGGGAGTAGCGTTGCTAGGTTGTAGGGCTATGTGTCTTCAACTGAATATTGCCAAATTAGTCTCCAAAATTGCGGTATCAATTGTACTCTAAGTAATGATTAAGAGATAAGCTATTTTTTAAAAAAATTCTTACTTGAAGACAATTTTTTCACTGCTTTTTAGAGAGAGAGGAAGGAAGAGAGGTAGAGAGAGACATCGATTGATTGCCTTCTCATATGTGCCCCAGCTGGGGACCAAACCTGCAACCTGGGCATGTGCCCTGACCAGCAATCAAACACACAACGTTTTAGTCCACGGGATGACAATCCGACCAACTGAGCCATACTAGCTGGGGCGAGAGATAAGCCTTTTAGAGTAAGAATATCAACCCCGTTCATATTTATTGCAAATACTGTTTCAAGTTTGCCTTTTAAAAGTTTATTTTATAAGTTAAATATATGCAATTAAAGCCATTAATTTTTTTGTGATTACTTTCATTGTTTTCCAACTTTTAGGAACCTTTCCCTAAACAGTTAATTTTCCCTAATGCTATTTATTAAATGATCCAATCCTTCTCGTTCCTTGTACATGCTTCCGGTTGTTTCTGGGCTACTAACTCCAATGAGCTGTGTCTAATGCCAGTCCCATACCACTTTAAAACACAATACTGCAGCTTTACATTTTACTAAGGCAAATCAATCTTCATCTTCTTCAAAATGAGATTTTTTCCCCCTCCAAGCTCTTTCCTACATTAATCTGCTGCTAAAGCTACTCAAGTAGTGTTCTGCCCAATGTTCTTGGATCCATACTACTGGAAATATGAGCTCAGCTAATGCCACTATAGACAGGATGAGTAGTTTTTCAATCTTTTTAGCCAAAGAAGCTCTCAGTCAAACTCTCACATAATAAAAGCTGATCTGCTTTTGACTGACCAAGGGTGAGAGTGGGGATTGAGGGCAGAAGGTAGGCACTCTGTAAAACCATTAGACTTAGGTGATACTCTCCCAAGTCAGAAACTGACGGCAACAAGTAGGAATGTACCAAGCTGAGATCTGTCACTTGCGCACTCCTGAGACATACAATTGTTATAGCTTCATTAAACCAGCAGGTGATTAATTTAATAGTATTTTCAAACATTCATCTCTCTTGATTAGGAATGCCTATTCTGAATCATTTGCTTTTCATGGGGGAGGAAAGGTCTTAGAGTCAGGTTTACTTTAAGTCATTAACATGCCTAAGTACTACTGTCTAGGATCCTCCTGAAGAAAAAAGAATTTATTGCTATGTGTTTTTCTCCCTACCAGTGGTTATAAATCTTACCAAATTTCTAGTTGTTACCTAGCCCACATCCTTCTGGTATATACATTCCAAACTATTTTTTGTATTTTTTAACCAACTAGTATTTAGTATTTTGACCAAATACCATCATATTCAAGGACTTACTGTACAATCCAACATACAACCAACCAGGCACTTCCCTCCCCTCCCCCAGGACTACCAGTCCTTTCATCAACTTAAAAACAAGTGCTTGACAAACCCTGACCATTTCTTTCTCCTGCCTTCAAGCAGAATTATACCCACATATCTGGACCAATTTCAAGATGTCTAGCTTAAAATGCCAGGCAAGGAAACAGCAGGGCCGTTACCACTGATTTAATAAAGGGCTTTCTTCATTTGCCATACTTAGTAATATAAGTCCCATCTAAATTTTAAAAATGACTAACATAGTGAAATACAGGATCCAAGTAGGGCTTCCCACCTACATTTTAGAATAAACTCAGAATGTCATCATTTCAAACTGAAATGAATATAAAAACAGACAAAGTTAATAACCTTAAGATTTAATTTGTTAGTATGCACTTGTAAGAAAAAAACACGATATCCACCCTTTCTTTTAGACAGATTCTTTCTACAACTAACCCAGAATACATTAAAATATAATTAATGCCAAATGAGCAATCCGGTCATTTTAATTTAATTAACCTAATTAATATACATAGTATGTGCTATTATGCAATTCATTATAGCTTCACCTAAGGCAATGTTATAAGAGGGTGGCACATGACATGAAGTATACAAAAACAAGAACTATTATTCAGTTATTCAGAGAAGAAAGCCACTGATCATCCAACATGAATATTCTGGTCTATCTGCCATAAACTGAAAAAGAGGCTTAATGGCAAGTATCTCAAGATTCTCCAATTCAAGGTTTGGAATAGTTACTCTACCTGTGGTTCGATGTACTGTAATCAGGCTCACATCATCCCCTGAAAATGAATACTAAACACTGTAGGGCTGAAGTTCAGACAGACCTGAGTTAGCTCTGCTACTTACTAGAATTTGAGTATGTTATTTAACCTTTCTCAATCTCAGTTTTCTCTTCTGTAAGGTGCACATCCACAGATTTTCCTATCTCTCTATTAGTTTTCAAAAGACCGAAATCATTACACAATCAGCACTGGAAACAGTTACTTACTTCTTTATCTAGTGTTCGAAACATCTGGTTGATTACACTTTCCAAAAAAAAGGTCATGGCTTCCCACTGCACAAACGAAGGTGAGAAGATGGAGCAGAGGCCACCTTCCCCAGTTCCAGCTGTAAGAAAACAGGGTTTAAAACGCACTCACACACACACCAGCACTGTAGGTAAGGTCACAGAGACACAGAAAGACAATGGGGCCTTAGAGACTACTTGGTAATTTCACAGTTAAACATACAAAATAATCTAACCCCTCAGCAGTTTGGGAAAAGAACAAAAAGGGAAAGGAGTCTCTATTCTGCTTCTACCTCTTATAACAAGTTGTCTGAATTCAGCTCTCTAAGCCTTGTCTATAAAACAATTTTGAGCACTGAGTAAGAAAATACATGTAAGCATCAAAAACAGTGCCTGGCCAATTAGAGGCAGTTGATAAATATTAAGTTCTCTTTTCCTCCTTTATAATCTGTCCATGAGCAGCTACATAATTAAGATATTTGAGACCATAAATATCCTTCCAACAAGGAACTAACGTAAGATACAAAATGCTGCTTCACATCCAGTAGCTTCACACCCTCAGGACAACTGGAAGGGCTATGTCTAGAGACCTGTGCCGCCCTCCAAGATCACAAGTATCATCAAGCCACATCACTCAAAGAGCAAGGCACAGGCAAAAAGAATTACAAATTACTTTTCTTCCTTCCATTAGTGTTTCCATTTACTAGCTTCATCTTGGTGCAACATATGGAGCCTCTGCAAACATTCATGTTACTAGACACCAAGGACCTTCAGTCAACTGTGAATATGCAAAACTGAATGCTAAATCCTTTGATTGTCAAGTAACTAATGCACTCGGTAACTGACCATTACTATGGGACTTTTTTTAAGCAGTGATTTACAACTCTCTCCTGCTTTGTAAATCCCTGTCACCCACAGCATGCATTAAGGACAGATAGAAGATATGGAGAACAGAGAATTTACCTTGCTTATGCATTTGGGCAGAGGGGGGTAATTCTGATTTTACATAAGTGGCATTTTCCAAAGGCTTTGAGGTAGCTGAGTGGGAAGCCCTTATTCTGCTCCTGTTATGCCTGACTAACAAGAGATTCCTTCTGAGTTTAGGAGCGGTGCTACGCAAAGCTTGGTTGAAAAGCTTTAAAAAGTTAAGCATAGACATGCAATCTAAGATAGTACCTGAAGTGAAGTAATAAAATGAACAAAAAACAATTAGTTGATCATGTTAAAAAGGAAAAACGAAAGCAAACTGAACATGGATTTCCTCTTATTTAAACAGATGAAAACTTTGGTGTTACTTGCTTTCTCTGTGTGCAAATGAAAAGACTGGAACTGGACAGTGAGCGCAGCTGTTTTTGAATACTATCAGCATGTTGTTCTGAAGTGTTATTCAGAAGGTTTACTTTCTATGTACAGTTTTGATACAATATTTCACTAATGTTCAGACATTAAAAAAAAAACTTACAGTTTATGGATCCAGTATCAACAGAAGTTGATAGCTGATATTTTAGCCATTCCCCAGCCATCTGGAAGCTAGTCTTGGGATCCAAACGACACGCTAACCTCATTACCTCTCCCTGTTGGGCCCGGGAAGCTGCCAAGAAAAAGACAACTCTGGTAACTGGTATATAATAGATACTCAGTTAATGTTCATTGATGTATCCATTCCAGGGGAAAATGTTCAAACTGTTTTGCAGGCTCATGCTTTGAATGTAACAAATATTCAGTAAAGCTTTGTTAAAAAATCCAGACATTTTCAAAAATAATCTCTGGAAACTGCCCTATAAAATAGACCCTGTAAGTGGCAAACTAAAAGTGGTCTCCCACTTCTGTTGGAATTAAAAGCACAGGTTGGTGCAGATGTAAAACGGTATGACTGCTGTGGGAAACAGTCTGGCAGCCCCTGAAGTCATTAAACATGAAACTACCATATGACCCAGTAAGTCCCTTCCTAGGCATACACCCAAGAGAAGTAAAAACATGTACACTAAAAAACCTGTATTCCAATGCTATAGCAGCATTATTCTAAATAGCCAACTCAAATATGCATCAATTTATGAATGGATGAATAAAATGTACATATCCATACAATGAAATATTGGCAATAAAAAGAAACGAAGTACAGATACATGCTTTACCACAGATGAATATTAAAAACATTATGCTAAGTAAAAGAAAGCAGTTACAAAAATAACACATTGTATAATTTCATTTAAATGAAATGTTCAGAACATAAAAATGGAAAGTGAATTAGTGATTGCCCAAGGCTGGGAAGGAAGAACAGATTGGGAACTGACTGCTAAAGGATGCAGCGTTTCCTGGGGTCATGAAAATATCCTAAAATTGTGGTGATGGTTGTACAACTCTGAAAATACTAAAAAGCACTGAATTGTATACTACAAATGGATAAACTGTATGGTAAATGAATTACATCTTTCTTAGAATACTCACAAGGTAAGATGGTATTTAATCCTGAGTATTAAAAAAAAATTCAAGACTTATATACACTTACTATCTTCTAAAAATCAATGTCCAAAGGCTGTGTGTGTGTGTGTGTGTGTGTGTGAGAGAGCGAGAGAATGCTAGACCTTTGAAATAAGTGCAATCCCAGCACCCTCTGCAATGTGAAACTAGAGCTTAAATAGACTGCTGTCTGAATTTGGGGCTCTTGAATATAGAACCCCAAGGGTCATGCACCATGATTCACAACACTAGATACATTCTGAGACTGCTGGGAAAAATTCCGGGTCACTTACAGTTGAAGAAAGCATTGAAGTCCTCATCACTGTCAAAATCAAATCGAGAATATTCACAGCTAGGGCTATCTGTTTTAGAAGGAAAGCCCATCTGGAAAGAGAAAGATAGTTGGGGAAAGGGATGAAAAGTGACCTACCAAGAGTCTTGAACTGCAGGAACTCAAGCACTAAGAGGAGTTAGGATTTACATGAGATATTTTATGATAAATAACTGCTCTGGCCCTTCAGCCATGTGAGGACACAGTGAGGAGATGGCCACTATGAACCAGGAAGTGGGTTCTCATCAGACTTGAGTTTGTCAGCCCCTTGATCTTTGACTTGCAGCCTCCAGAACTGTGAGAAATAAATGTCTGTTGTTTATGAAAAAAAAAAAAAAAAAAAAAAAAAAAAAAAAAAAAAAAAAAAAAAAAAAACAACCCCCAAAAAAAACCAAAAAAAAAAAAAAAACTGCTTCTGATCATCCCAAGTCCACAATTTGCTCCTAGTTCCAATAGTCCTAAGAGTGGTAGAAAAGAGAACACTTTTATTTGATACTCTTTTCCAGATTCCTCAAGGAGAATTTAAATGCTAGAATTTGTTAAGGGTTTGACTGCAAAAATGTCCCAAGACAAAAAGTGCTAATACAGCATGAAATCAGTAGAAAAGAATTGAGAACTATTTGTTTCCTTAAATGTTGAACCCTGAGAATAAACATGGAACTTTTTATGTTTCACTCAAAAAGTAAAGACCATGGCAGACAAGTAGGACACAAGCGCTATGTGCTAAGTGAATTCCTTGAAGAAATAAGGGGACCCTGGAATGGGTCCCATTCTCTGATTTTACAAATCAAGATTAAGCATCTGTCAGCTGCAAGAGCCCTCAGCAGGTCTCAGGGAATTCATAAGCAACTCTCTACAGAGGTAGTGAGCAATTTGTTTCCCCTCTCCCTCTCTCTTCATTCACCTTTCTCTCACCTGACCTTCAGAAACAATCAGATATTAATTCCTCTTGGAATCTTCTTCACTCCACCTCCTTTGCACTTTTAACCTCTGGAAAGCAATTTTCCCATTGTATGGTCATGGTCATGGTCACTGCTCTTGCCCTATCACTCCTTTTACCTAGCATCTAGTCCAACAGGTGGTATATAAGTGCTTCAAGATAGAAAGAATAGATATAATAATCAGTATGGACTGCTTTCTTCTTGAAGAATAAGAGAATATATCTAAGGATGGGATCTTAGTGACCAAGATAAGGTTGGCAATGATGTCAGTCTACGTCTTATTATGTGTATTCATCTATATTCCACATGTTTAGATTCCCACTGCATACCTTGACCAAGTTTGTCATAGAAGCACGAAGATATTTTGGTATTATTGCTAATAGCAAAGGGTCACGGGATAGGATCTCATGCCGAAAGAGGGCTCCCCAAGTCATCTGAGTTGAAGAACGCAGAAACTAAAGGGAAAAAAAGAAAAAGTAAAATCTGTTTGCCGACTGCTATGGCACAGTGGGTTGGGTACTGTCCTGCAAACTGAATGGTGGCCAGTTTGATTTCCAGGAAGGGCACAGGCCTGGGTTGTGGGCCAGGTGCCCAGTTGAGGGGCATGCGAGAGACAACTGAATGATATTTCTCTTGCACATCGATGCTTCTCTCCCTTTTTCTCCCTCCCTTCTTTCTCTCTAAAAATAAATAATCTTTTTTAAAGATCTGTTTAAGGATTTGGATTTTCTATAACCAGGATTGTTACTTAGCCCAGCAATTACCAACTATATTTTTTTCATGAAAATTAACCTCTAAAATACTTTGAACTGTCCATACTACATACATCAGTAACAACCAACTGCTCATTATGAACCACACACATTAATATGACAGACTGTGGGTCAGGTGAAATTCCTTGAGTGTCAGCTGGAATCTACTACTTTCTCTTTTATGTAACCACGAAAGGTTATATGAATCTCAGGGTGATATTACAAGAAAAATCTTGAATTGAATGAAATTAATTTGTATTTAAAATATCTTTAGTAGCAAATCACCTGGGACATACCTCACATCTGATTAAGTATTATCAAAAGGATATTACTGGAGGGGAAAAGCTAGTGACCCTGATGGTGCAATCCTGGTTCAGGAAGACGATTCAACAATTCACTTAATGAAATGATACTCTAGCTATTTTCTAGGGCCTAATAGTCACATTTTATATATGAGCTGCTAATTACTTCAGGCCATAGTGCTTGGTTTTGGTTTACCTACCTAGAATTTTTGAAAAGTTACCTGAAGAAAATTTACCTGACTTGGATGCGTTGTGAAAGCAAGAAAAGATTCCAGGTATTTCCCAAAGTTTGCTGGTGTTTCTACGTTAGAATCCACACCCTGTTGGACAAAAAGTCCATTACATTAATGACACTGATTAGGGGAGGGAGTGGGAAGAGTGGAATAACAAATATAGACACCTTAAACCCTCAAAAATTTCAGTTTTGAAATGACTGCGTACTTCCTTGTGGTCTGAGGAAAACCTCACTTCAGGGCTTAAAAACAGGAAAGCCACTTTACCTCCTTAATCATCATCATTAAAACCCATTCTGTGGTCAAATAGTAAAGTCAAAAACAGTATTCATTTCAGAAATCACAGAGAGAAGAAATCGATATTATTTCTTTATATCGGGTCTTTTCACATTTCTGTGACGCATTAAATAACCACCCAACGTATGTATGTATCTTATGTCTGAAGCTCTGCCCTCTAACTATTCAAGTCACCATAAAAAAGACATAATATCAAATATAAATATCTGTATCAATATCGTGTATCTTTCAATTTGTAAGACTGAGTATTACACCCTAATACCCTAAAGATAGGTATTTACTGGTAAATCAGAATTAAGTTTTCTTTTATGATCCAACAATAGATCCTTCAGATTTATGGAAGGGGTTCTTTAATAAAATCCATAATGTTTCATAATCTAATAGGACTTTAAGGAATAGTACACTCAGCAGACTGATATTTTACAAAACATCACAAGAACAGCAACGTTGACTTTATGGAATAACATATGTGGATGTTTGCTGTTTATATTAATAATTGACCTGTTAAAAGAAATTTATATCATTTAAACCCTGTTAAAAGAGTTTAATCTGTAGAACCACATGAAATAATCTGCAGGGCAATGCTCCATGAGGCTAAAATTAATGGCATGTTGTCAGCCCTAATACATCTAAATGCTCTCCTCAAACAGCACTGAAATGCTCCAGAAATTAAGTACTCACCAGCAATGCGCAGAGCTGATTGCCCAGAGCACACAGCACCTGACAGAGTCTCTTTAGGAAAACATAGTGTTTTTCTACCAAGCCTCCTCCATCAGCAGTCCTATAAGATGGAAAAATAGTGTGATTAGTTGTACATCAAGAGAACCTAAGGGATTCCCAACAACTGGAAATGTATGTGGTCTGTGCTCAACATTTAAATTTGTTAGTAAAGTTAAAAACAAAACAACCAAAAAAAAAAGTCCCTCCAAAACTGAAAGATTGATGAAGAATAGTATTCAGTGCAGTCTCATCCCTTAAGAGACACTAATTGGGGGCATTATATGGTCCTTGGGTATTCTGGAGAAGTAACGTAAACCCTGAGCATGACTCCAGAGAGAACCGTATGTACTTATACATAAAAGAGCTGCTCAAAGCAGCTTCGGGTGCTCCCCAGATATTGGTTGATACCTAGGGAGAACTTAGAGAGAGATCCCTTGGGGAGCACGTAAAATGTTTTCTTATACCTTGACAAAATTAAAAGGACTATAATCAAGAGAATGAGAAGACAAGCCACAGACTGGGAGAAAATATTTGTAAAAGACACATCTGATAAAGGACTATTTATCCAAAATATACAACAAACTCTTTAAAACGCTATAGTAAGAAAATGACCTAACTAAAAAATGGGCTAAGGATATCTCCTCAGATACACAGGTGGCAACCAAACATATGAAAAGATGCTCTGCAGACTTTCAGTCAAGATGGCAGCACAGGTAAACATGGCTCACGTCCTCACACAACCACATCAAAATTATAACTAAATTATAGAACCACCATCACTCAGAACCATCAGAAATTGAGTTGAATGGAAGCCTGACAACTACAGAATGAAAGAAATGACATGCATCCAGTAGGAGGGGTGGAGAGGCAGAACAGGCTGGTCCCATGTCCAGATATGCTGGGACAAAAATTCAGGAGGTATAGTATACCTTGGAAATGAGGAGTCCCAGCCCCATACCACGCCCACAGCCTAGGGTTCCAGTGCCAGGAAGTTAAGTCTACATAAAACTTCTAGCTTCAAAACCCAGCAGGGATTGAGTTGGTGGAAGAAACTGCTGGAGCTCCAAGCAGTTCTTCTTAAAGAACCCACACACAGACTCACCTACTCAGACTCCCTTCCTCTGTGCTCCAGCAACAAGCTAGCAGCTTGAAAGGCACTAAAGAAAGGAACTGAAGTGTCTGGCATCAAGGTGAGAGCTGGGGGACAGCTTTCTCCCAGACAGAAAGGCACGCAGAGGCCATTGTATCTTCTTTGAACCCTCTGCCCCACAGAGCCATGGAGCTGGCAGGCTGCTGTGTCTGAGACTTCGTCAACCTGGCTAATACTGTTTGCCCCACCGAGGAGATCCCAAGGAACTGTCCCACCAAACTTACTGCTGTTAACAGAGGCTTTTCCATATTAATGGCTGGTCTTGGCTCAGGCTTCACAACTTCCTAAACCCTCTCAAACAAGTAAAGCTGGTGTCAGTGAGCCCTCAGCCTTGTACATCTAGCTAAGAGGCCCCAGGCATGGCACTAGCAGCAGCCGGCTTAGATGCACAGCTTTGCTTCAACTGGGAATCTCCAAGTCCAGTACAAGTAGTAGCCATCTCAGATTGCTTTATAGTTTAGACAGGGTAGCCCCAGCAAAATACAGGCTGGAGTGGACCTTGGCTTGCACCACCCAGGAAACTCCAGGGCCTGAGCACCCAGTGGACAGCTATAGACCATGTCAGAGCACCACCATGCTGCTCTGCACAGCTGATCCTCCACAGAGGGCAGAGGTTGGTGGTCCATGGTCACAGCTAGTCCTTGCAGCTGACTGGAAGGTAAATCCCTCCCACTGACCTGCCAACAGCATGAAGGGTACACCTCAAGTACCCAGTTTGGATGAGAGGCGAGGCTGTGCCACTGGACCCTACAGGACACATACTACATTAGGCCACACTAACAAGACACTGAATCAAAGCAGCTCTACCTAATACATAGAAACAATCACAGGGAGACAAAGAAATATGGCCCAATGAAAAACAGATCAAAACTCCAGAAAAAGAACTAAACAAAATGGAGATAAGCAATCTATCAGAAGCAGAGTTCAAAACACTGGTTATAAGGATGCTCAAGGAACTTAGCGAGGACCTCAACAGAATAAAAAAGATTCAGTCAGAAATGAAGGACACACTAACTGAAATGAGGAATAATTTACTGTGAAACAACAGTAGAGTGAATGAAGTCGAGTCAAATCAATGGATGGGAACATAAGGAAGAAAAAAACCAACCAATCAGAACAAGAAGAAAAAGAATAAAAAAAAAAAATGAGGACAGCGTAAACAGCCTCTGGGACAACTTCTAGAGGTCCGACATTTGCATCACAGGGGTGTCGGAGGAGAAGAGAAAGAGCAAGAAATTGCAATTCTATTGAAAAATAATGAAAGAAAACTTCCATAATTTGGTGAAGGAAACAGACATGCAAGTCCAGGAAGCACACAAAGTCCATAAGATGGATGCAAAGAGGCCTACTCCAAGACACATCATAATTAAAATACCAAAGGATAAAGATAAAGAGAGAATCTTAAAAGCAGCAAGAAAAAAAGCAGTTAGTTATGTGCAGGAGAGTTCCCATAAGACTGTCGGCTGATTTCTCAAAAGAAACTTTGTAGGCTAGAAGAGATTGGCAAGAAATATTTAATGTCATGAAAAGCAGGGACCTATACCAAGACTGCTCTACCCAGCAAAACTGTCATTTAGAATTGAAGGGCAGGTAAAGAGCTTCCCAGACAAGAAAAAAACTGAAAGAGTTCATCATCACCAAACCATGATTATATGAAATGTTAAAGGGACTTATTTAAGAAAAAGAAGATCAAAACTATGAACAATAAAATGGCAATAAATACATATCTATCAACAACTGAATCTAAAAAAAAAAAAAATAAAACGAAACTAAGCAAACAAGAACAGAGACAGAATCATGGATCCTGACAGTGTTTTGATGGTTGCCAGATGGGAGAGGAGTGTAGAGGAGTGAGTGAAGAAGTAAGGGGATTAAGAAGTACAAATAGGTAGTTACAGAATAGCCATGGGGATGTAAGGTACAGTACAGGAAATGGAGTAGCCAAGGAATTTATAAGCATAACCCATGGACATGAACAATGGTGGAGGGATGGTCTGAAGCCATGGGGGGGTGGAGGGTGGCAAAGGGGAAAAACTGGGACAATTGTAGTAGCACAATCAATAAAATATAATTTTTTAAAAAAGGAAAGAAAAGATGCTTCACAGGTCATCAGAAAAACGCAAATTAAAACAAGAAAACACTGCACAACTACTAGAATGGCCAACATCCAACAATGAAAACACCAAATGCTGTCGAGAATGTGGAGTAATAGAAAGTCATTGTTGTTGGGAATGGTACACCCACTTTGGAAGACAGTTTGACAGTTTCTTACAAAACTAAGGATATGCTTATCATATAATCCAGCAATCGCCCCTCCTTGGTATTTACCCAAAGGAGTTGAAAACTTGTGTTCACACAAAAGCCTGCATGCTTCTAGCATGTTAAACTTGGATGTTTATAGCAGTTTTATTCATAATCCCCAAAACTTGGAAGCAAGCAAGATATCCTTTGATAGGTGAATGGATAAACAGACCCTGGTACGTCTAGACAATGGGTTATCATTCAGTGCTAATAATCTATAGAACATAAAACACCAAGAGTAAACCCTAAGGTAAACTATAGAATTTGGATGATTTTATTTGTCAATGTAGGTTCATCAATTGTAACAAATGTACCACCCTGGACAGTGATGTTGATAAGGGGGGAAGCTATGCATGTGCTGAGTTAGGGGGTATATGGGAAATTGCTGTACCTTACCCTGAATTTCACTGTGGACCTTAAGTTGCTTTAAAAAAGAAAGTCTTAAAAAACTATAATGAAAGCATAACTTTGTGTCTCATTCTCATTTAGTTCTGATTGCAATCCCTTATAACTCTTTAAATAAAAAAAGATAATTATAACTTATTTAAGGGCAAAACTTGACCTGTAATGATGTAAAACTATTTATAGTAACAAGAATTAACAATGAGGACCTGGTTGAGAATCTCAGTTGGTTAGAGCATCATCCCCATACACCAAGGTTGTAGGTTCAATCCCTGGTAAGGGCACATACAAGTATCAATGTTTTTGTCTCTCTCCCTTTAAAAAAAAAAAAAAAAAAAAAAAGAATAATGACTACTGTGGACAGCAGCCATATCAGCTGCGTTCTGGAGGTAGTACAGTATAATGTAAAAAGCTGGGGCCTTGCCCTGGCTGGTATGCCTTTGTATGTTGAGTGCCAGCCTGAGAACCAAAGGGTCACTGGTTCGATTCCCAGTCAGGACACATGTCTAGGTTGCAGGCCAGGTCTCTAGTAGAGGGTGTGTGAGAGGCAATCACACGTTGATGTTTCTCTCCCTTTCTCCCTCCCTTCCCCTCTCTCTAAAAATAAATAAATAAAATCTTTTTAAAAAAAGAGCTGGGGCCTTGAGACAAGTAAGACCTAGGTTCTAATAATACTGAAGGGCAGTATGGCTTTACAGTTTCCAATGCAGGCTTTGATATCTGATTGCCTGGGTTTGAATTATAGCTTTGCTGATTAGAATCAGTAGTGCAAACGGAGATAGGATGAATGTCACGGAGAATGTCATGGTCTCTATGTAACTAATGGGTCTTGGAGACAGTAACTGCAGTGGCTACCCAAAAGACCTATCACTCAATTAACAAGACCCCTTAAAAACAGAGCTGAAGACTCCATTGGCAAGCTATCATAAAAGCTACATTAGAAGAAACAGGACTTCCTAAGATGGCGGCATAGGTGAATGCACCGTACTGCCTTGCACAACCAAACAAGGGAAAAAATCAGAAATCTACACATCCGAAAACAGATCTGACAGAAAATCATATTGAGAGGAAGTCCGACAACCAAGGAATTAAAGAAGATACATTCATCTAGTTTGGTGAGCCGGAAGGTACAGGCGGAGGGAGAGCGCTCAACGACCCTGCGGCAAGCAGGTGAGCAGACGGCAGGTCCACGGTTGGAGGGGCGGTTCCCGCGTGACTACAGCACACCCAGATGGGGTCCCGACTGAAGCAAGGTCTGCGACCGGTGGACTGGGCAGGTCCGCATTCACGTGCAGAGAAACCGGGAAAGAAAGCGGTGCGTAACCCATCGGTGCAGAGTGAGAGTGCCTGTGGGGGTGGAGTCCGCAGCAGGAGGAACTCCCGGCCTCACAGGAAAGTTCGCTGGGGAGACCCGCGGGGGATTGGAGCTGTGCAGCCCATCCAGCGACCCCAGAGCGACCCCCGGAGCCAGCGCAGAGGGGCCAGAATTGCTTGCAGGAGGTGGTGTGGGTGCAGAGAGCGGAGAAGGCGCCATTGTGCGCTCAGGTCCCGCCCCCAGAGGCTACATCGCAGCATAACTACCGGGAACTTCCCTGCACAGGGGATCCCCAAGACTCCGCCCCCCTTACAGTAACAGGCTCACCTAGGGGGGAAAAAATAAAATGGCCCAAAGAAAGGAACAAATCAAAACCCCAGAGCTAACTGACCAAGAGATAGCCAACCTATGAGATGCACAGTTCAAATCCCTTGTAATAAGGATGCTTTCAGAATTCGA
>PVJI01016117.1:0-39124 GCA_004026765.1 Micronycteris hirsuta
GGGAATTGAATGCCAGAAATTTATTTGGAGAAATATTTCAGAAATACTGCTAGGAACATGGGAACTGAGAGACAGAAGAGAAGGAAACTAATAAAGGGTGATTATCAAGCCCCTTAGCACTGTGGGAATTTGGGAAACTGAGAAATGTTGTAGAACATATGCTTCAGAGTTATCTTGTCTGAGGAGCAAAGGAAGTAGGGTATGTGTCCACCAAGTTCCATCACTGATGAATTGCAGATGGCTGGTATGTGTGTAGAGGAATTGATTCCTTGGCATTCTGGCCTGTGCTGGTCTTCAGCAGCACAGGTTCCAGAAGTCAGAGGACGCCTGCGGAGAGAGAAGCAGTTTCTGGTGTGCCAATGCCAGGCTGGCTGCATGGACATGGGGAATGTGGAGACAGGGGGCATGGTGAAGAGAGCAGCATCTGCTGTAGTGCCTAACTTTGTACTTGGTATCCAGTATATGCTCTCTAAATAGTTGCAAGTTATTATCACACCTGTAAAGTCTGGCTGGGCCTCTAAGAAATGTTCTTCAGAAGTAAAAAAAAAAAAAAAAAACTTTAATTTTTATAGGTACACAGAAACCTTAAAGTCTTTGAGAGTTTGTCTAATGTAGTCATGAAACAGACTCATTATGAGGACCAAAACTACTTGGCAGGGCTGCTTATAGATGATCAAATGTCAGATAATGAGCATAAAGAGATGAAAACACTCATGGTGAATGAATGAATAATTGAATGAGAGAATAATCACATAAAGGCAAAGACCTGTGAGCAGAGTGCCCTTACCTTTACTCTTTCTGACCAATTCAGTTCTTTATCAAATTTAAAGTAGCACTTCTCCACCATACCTACCTCTTAATAGACACTCTATACAAAACTCAGTAAAGAAGTAGTTTGGATAGTGCATATTGTAATCGACTTAAGTACCTATCACATAATTGTGTTTTATTTCCTTTGGAGTACATGGAACTTAATGAAATGATATCACTACTTGTTTGCTTGTGTCTGTCCTCACTAGAGTGAAAACTCTGTGAGAGCTGGAGCCATGTGTTTCTTCTTCATCACTGTGCCCATGGTCCCCAGGACAACGTCTGACCTATAGTATGGTCTCCGTGAATATTTCTGGATGGAATGAACAAAAGGGTGACCATCAAAGGCAACTTTAGAGGGTACAAAAGAAGAGAAAACAAAAGGTAAGGTAGATGCATGGAAATACATGTGGATGCAGTTCAATGTGGAGTAAGATCTTGCGAGGTCTTTAAATGTTGATGAAATGACCACCTACACTTGTTCAGAACTGGCCCATTATCTACCCCTTGTTCCCAACTTGCAGGCCTTTTTCATGCCTCACCAGCCTAGAGAAGAATCCGAGGCCCATGATCTGCCTGCCGGTGTACCACGAACAGCTCCAAGCTGGACCTTTCCTCAAGGACCCCAGAGAAATGTGAGTTCATCTGTTCTTAACATTATCAGAGAAAATTCTGCTCCTTTTGGGAAATTAACCTCAAGATTGTCAAGCACTTGTCTGATAGCTGGCCAGAACTGCAGTAAGTCAGGACACCTAAAACCTCTCAAGGCAGAAAGAAATGTGCCAAAAATACCACCTCTATTCTCTCTGCTTCACTTGAGGGGGATGTTCAATATGTTTCATTTCATGTTAAAAATCAAAAAGAATTCAAAGATATGATCTATTCTAATAGAATGAAATAATTTTTAAAAATACATAATAGTACTTATGCTCTAAATACCGAATAAAACAAGGTTCCATTCTTATAAGGTAATTTTATTCTAAGGTCTTTTAAAAACACAGATATAAAAAATTTGGCAAATCTAATTCACCTCAGTTATCTTTATTTGATTCTATCTACATAAAGTACAAAAGAAGTGATGTACCTCCAGAAAAATGGAGAGACAAAGACAGTATGAAGGAAAGAAAAAGTAAAAACTAGCTTTCAGGGAGGAACGTGCTATGGGTAGGAAGGGAGTCAAAGGCTCACATCTGGTCTCTGTCAACGAGGAGCCCAGTGGCTCACAGGAACGTCAGTCCTAGCCAGTGCTTGTGAGGCATTTACCAGGAGCCTTTCAAGGTACAATGATTACTGAGACATGTACCTTGCCCTCAAGCAGCCCAAGTTAAAAAAAAAATACGCTTTTCAACAACAGTAATAATGAAGATAGAAACAAAGCTGGCCTGGAGGCAGAGCAATTTTCAGGACTGGAAAAGGTGGCGATATCATAAGATGGATTTTCGAAAGATAATTAGTGGCTGAACAGTTCCGAAAAGAACAGAGCGAGAGAGATAATTTTTCCAAAAAGGCAAGGGGATTATGATGAGTTTAGGTCTGGAAGAAAATCACTCTTAAACAATAAAAAACACCTATGTGGTTATTTAAATTTTTTCCAACATGCTCAGAGTGGAATAATGCTAAGGCAAAAGAGTTTTAGAAGAAAATGGGGGATTCCAACGATGATTAACTGATAAATTAAACATATCATTGGGATTTCTTTTTTCTCTAAAGATATTTGCAAAATTAGTAACTCATATAGTAAGTGACTTAAATAATTAGGAAAATCTATTTATTTAAATAGGGATATTGGGCCAATAGAGTAAAGCCGTATACCACATACTTTTCAGCATACAGCCACATGCTCACATTTCTGAGTAAACGGCCTCAGTGAATGACTTGTCTTTCAAGAGAATAGCCAGTCAGAATATACTAAGTACAAGCAAGGTATGTAGGATGGCTGTACCACCAATGAGTATCAGTTGGTTGGCAGAAAAGGTTCTTCATCAAACGACTAAAATAACAGAAGGGACTAGGTCATTTCAATATTCAATTTGCTTGAGAGAAAAATGGAAGCCATCCTCAAGTGGAAGTGCAAAAACAAAGTACTTAGTAACAGGGTAAATTTGAAATGAAATATCCAGTAAACTTAACTTGTTCTTAAGAGTATTCTTTATTTTTATTTTTAATTCTTTTTTTTATTGTTGTTAAATTACAGTTGTCCCCATTTCTTCCCATTACTCTCCCCCACCCTACCCACTCCCATTTTTCACATTCAATCCTCCCCTCCCCTGTTGGCTTTGTCCATGGGTCCTTTATACAAGTTCCTTGATGACCATTCCCCTTCTTTCCCCCATCCCCCCCCCCTTCTAAAACAGACTTAATTTTAGGACTGTTTTAAGTGACTTTTTACATTAAATTTTTAGCTTAAGCCTCTGTTATATTTATATATTAATGACAATCTCCACTATCCCTTCCTGGAGAAAGCTGAATCAAATGGTCCACCATGTTCAAGTCAGGTATGGAAAATATTTGGCTTTTTCACTTCTAGTCTCCCCTGCACTTCTTTGGCAGGCATTGTAATTAATAATAGGCTCAAAAACCATCTTCACACACAGCAGTTCAGGCATCCATTCCTCTCTACTGGTACTGGTGCATAAGATGTAACATATTGTCCAATCCTGGTTGTGCCAGTTTCCCAAACCATTAGCTATGAATTTCTAGGGGAATTGCGAGTTATTTTGAGTTTTATGAATCTATATGTTTATTAGGACTTTAACATAAATAGCATGCTTCATATATGCATATATTACTACTTTACAAATGTACCCATTAATTGTGGTTAATAAAATATTACGTAAAACAGAATTCATAGTTGCCTTTTTACTACTATAGAGTAATGACCCATAAACTTTATTTGAAATCTTTTTATTGGATAAATTTGGGAACAACAGGTTCTTGGTTGTACTCAACATGAACCATCAATGTTTACCACGTGTAAGCTTCCCAAAGTGGCAACCATAGCACCCTGAGGACATACATCAGTCTCTTCTGTACAAACACCCAGTGTGACACAAATATATTACAGAAGACAACTCCATTTAGTCAGCAAACATCATTCTCCTCTTACCAAACTTGAGGTTGAACAAAAGTCAAGTGACTTTCAAATCAACAAATAAACCAAGACATCAATGAAATCAAAATACCTTGTGTATTGAAAATGACACAGCTGTTATATCTCTTTGCTTCTTTACCCAAATGTCATAATAATAGCACTTTCCTGATCTATCTTACAAAGATTTTTTTTTAGAATTATAGAAGCAAGAGGTCATGACATCCCTTGTAAAGCAAATAGGTTATATAAATGTAAGGGGTTCTTATCATCTCCGATTATAGATTATTTATAATTGCCATACTACATTGTAAAAACTACATTTTTAAATACATTCCTTAAGTACAATTAGTTTTTGGTGGTCTTGATTTTTCAAAAAGAGCAAACACAATGAGAAATTGCATTATTATTAGATATCCCAAAGGCATTCATAAAATATCTGCGAACGTGCACACAGCTCACACGAAGTCATAACTTCACATTTCACAAGCATGCTCTCCAATAATTTTCCTGGAGTAAATTTTCACTTCACCTAGATGGTTTCTAAAGGAAACTCTGGAATATTTCCAAAATTGGCAAGAAAGAAACTATCTGGAAACTAGATTTCATGTAGCTCTTACAGACATATCATTTCACCTAGTAGGATTGCAATGTGATTTAGGTGGTGTTTGTGATTTTAATTTATTCCCAGAGTGCATTCAACAAAAAGAAGTAAATGAGATTAATTTAGATTTAGTACTCAAAAGAACTTATTATTTTAATTTCACACAGTTTACCCAGAGAGGTCTATAGATTGGCTTTTGTTGTTGTTGTTGTGTTGGTTTTAGTTTTTTTAAAAAATATTTTGTTAATACAGCCCTGGCTGGTGTAGCTCAGTGGATTGAGTGCAGACTGCAAACCAAAGGGTCACTGGTTTGATTCCCAGTCAGGGTACATGCCTGGGTTGCAGGCCAGGTCCACAGTGAGGGCCATGTGAGAGGCAACCACACATTGATGTTTCTCTCCCTCTCTTTCTCCCTCTGTTTCCTTCTGTCTAAAAACAAATAAATAAATAAAATATTTAAACAATATTTTGTTAATACGTATTTATTTTATTTTATTTTTTCTTTATTATTTTTTGAGTATAGTTGTCTCTATTTTTTCCCAACCCCCTCACCTCCACTTCCCACCCTCAATCTTACCCAACTTTGGCTTTGTCCATGGATCCTTTATACATGTTCCTTGATGACTCTCCCCCTTCTTTCCCTTGTTATTCCCCTCGCCCCTCCCCTCTTGTTACCATCAGTCTGTATTTTATTTCAATGTCTCTGTTTATATTTTACTTGCCTGTTTGTTTTGTTGATCAGGATTTACTTATAGGTGAGATGATACAGTATTTGTCTTTTACTGCCTGGCTTATTTCACTTAGCATAATGCTCTCCAGATCCATCCATGCTGTCACGAAGGGTAGGATATCCTTCTTTCTTTCTGCTGTGCAGTATTCCATTGTGTAATGCACCATCGTTTTTTTGATCCACTCATTTACAGATGGGCATTCAGGTTGCCTCCAACACTTGGCTATTGTAAGTTGTGCTGCTATGAACATTGGGGTATATAGAAAAACAACCCAATTAAAAATGGGCAAAGGACCTGAAACAGACACTTCTCCAAGGAGGACATACAGAGGGCTCAGAGACATATGAAAGGATGCTGAGCATCACTAGCCATCAGAGAGCTGCAAATTAAAACTACAATGAGGTACCACTTCACAGCAGTCAGAATGGCCATCATAGCCAAATCAACAAACAACAAGTGCCAGTGAGGTTATGGAGAAAGGAAACCCTAGTGTACTGTTGGTGGGAATGCAGACTGGTGAAGCCACTGTGGAAAACAGTATGGAATTTCCTCAGAAAACTAGAAATGGAACTGCCTTTGACCCAACAATTCCACTGTTGGGATTATACCCTAAGAACCCTGAAATGGATTGTCTGTTCTTCATAGAAATCCTTCATTTTTACCTTTAATGCATAGTAAAATATATAGTAATTCAGGAAAAATTCTAAGGCTGCTGTTTTAAGCCATAAAGTTTCAGGATGATTTGCTGCTATGCAGAATAGTAACTAAGACAACTTATTTTGGGCACTAGGTATTTACTGAGGGCCAACTTGGTGGAAACACTGGGCTGTATGTAGTGGGGGAGGTTTCCAAAACCTTAAGGAAAATAAGCAGTGTTGCCCTTACATTTTAAATGATCATAAAATATATGTAAGGTACACATTGTTATCCTTATATTAAAAAAGCAACAGGCTAAAGCAGGGTTAAAAAAACGTGCCAATAATAATCCACGAAAACGTAAAGTATTGTAAGAACAACTATGTCTTGGTTGAATGCTCATTAATGATACAGAGCTTTTTCTTGCCTTTCTGGAGAGAACAGTCTAGTGGAGAAGAAAAATGTAATATATAGTTCTATTATTAAGTAGAAGATAATGAATGTGTTAAGAAAAATACAAATGAAATACAAAAAGAGCAGGGAAATTTATTTCTGGCAGGGATAAAGGAGACAACTTCAATGAAATAGCTAGACAGTGATCTTTATTACATTCATTATTATATTACATAAATCAACAGAGTAGGGAGAAAATCCTTGGAATCCTTTTATTATGAACCTTATACAAAAACACAATATGGAAAAAATTAAAGACAGTTATTTGTGGTGAAGAAGAGTAAGTGTTCCTTGTTCATTTCTGCACCTATCCTCAATTCCCCATCACACTTAGATGGTTTGCTCTGGGAAATACAGAGCTTACTTTGAAAATCATTGATTTTAGTAGAAAAGATCACTAATCATGCACAAATTTCAGGCAGGCTATCGCTATTTGATAGAAATGAGAATTTCCTCTTTTGAGGGCTGTGTCACTCAGGGTCAAAAAAGGCAAACAGAAACCTTTAGTTATTTTAACAGAAAATGTAATTAAAGGGATTGGTTAAACAGTTTTTGGAGGACTGAATGGTAACAGATGGAATCAAAGCAGGAAGCGACGACCACTCAAAGGCCTAGTGGACAAAAAAAAGTATTCACCACTAGAACTTATATAGAAGGGTGTAGGAGTGTCACATACAGAGCAGAAACCCAGACCTTGAGGAGCAGGCACCTCTCAGTTCCTATTGGAGGCCCAAGAGCTTGGAGGAGGCTCCCAAGTTGCTTGCACACAGACAGACTTCTGAGGAAGGCACTGAAGGTTGGCAGAATATGCCACCCCAAAATATGCCACTTTGCCATTAGGATTATTTTTAGCTAGAGGCACTTAAGAAAAGGGCATTCTAATCTCCCCTTTTCTTCCTTAAAACAGGAAGGAAAAACTCCCTTGTAAAAGATGCCCTCCCTGTACAAGGAGAAAAATAACATTCTTTGACAGGGTGTCAAAGCTGAGAGAATTCTGTAGAAACAGACCTCATTAAAATTGTTCTTATCTCCCTTTTAGCCTCCTCATATTTTGTAGTTACTTTTCTACTATTCCCTCTCTTTAGTCAAGCTAGTATAAAAGTATGTAGCTCTTACTACTTCTCTGGGCCTTCATTACCTTATGAGGGCTCCTGGATCACATGAAACTGAAATAAATTCACATGTACTTCTCTTCTTGATTTGTCTTATGTCTATTTAACCCTCAAGCCCAGCAAAAAGTTCTGAGGGTAGAGATAAAATTGTGCCTCCCCTATAATGAGTTGCCTGCTAGTGCTGCTATTTCTCAGGAAAAGTCCAGGAGCCCACTGTTAGGGTACCAGTGGTGTGGGAGAGTAGACTGGAAGCTGGAAACAACTGCCCCCGGCAGGGTGACAGGCATTGTGGCTTGTGGCAACAGTAACAGGAAGGAACTCGCACACTGGAATGAGATGTGCCACCCTGCACTGCCTCCCCCTGCCTGCTCAGATGATAGGCCCTCCAAACTGAGGCCACAGAAGCATCCACCTAAAGCACTCGTCCATTGGAGAAGCAAAAATGAAAAAAGCCCATCTTGCCAGATGTGATTCTATATTCTCTAATACCAACCCAGCTGGGCAATTTTGCAAACTGTACTTTTCATTTGGGACAAGAGACTATTTTCTATAGGCATTTTTTATAGCATAGCACTCTTATAGCATGGAATTATGAATTCCATTCCATAATTGCCCACTTCCTATGATCAAGTCTGTGTATGCACATGACAACTATGCCACACTGCCCCCTGCCTGAGAGCGAATATTAGATATTATCATAAGATACCATCTGTGTAAGACATAATAATGTCAGAGTGTAGAAAGGTGAAAAAATGTGCACCTTCTATTCAATGAAGTGAAGACTGTCTGTATAAAACTATAACTACTTAATGGCAGGGTCCATGACTTCTTTCTCAGTGACATGGTATGTAGACTCACAACCAGTTTATTGAATTAAATTAAGTTCAGTACAGCATTTTTGAATAAAGGAAAATAAAATACAAAGTGAATCATCTGGGAAGAGATAATGCAAGCTAATCTGTAATATTTACATGTTTTGGTTTTTTTTTACCATAAGTATCTCCTGATTTTGAGGTAAAGGCAGTAGACATTGTCAACAGCATTTTAAAAGGGAGGAACCTGAGGCTCAGAGTATCAGTTCCTAAGAACTCATGGCCAGTACATTGTAGTCAGTCCTAAAAAGCGGTGATGCATGCTGCGGCCACAGCTGTGGTGGGACCAGACACCCCAGTGCGGACAAACCAGGAGCCAGAGAAGGATTTCAAGTAAAGAAACAACACACGCTCCTCCCTCTCCCCACATCTCTTGCATGCATGTGCAGGCCCGACACATGAAGGGTTTAAGATTAGTGACAATTGCATTGTTTTGTTTCACTTCTTCAACTTACAGAAATAAAAAACAAGTAAAATACTCAGAAAGGGAAATATATGCTTTCTGACTATGGGCTTGAATTATGAATAGACCTCTGTGCTCAATGAACACAATAATTTTGAGAAAGAGAGAATGTATGCATAGGAAGGAAACTATCTTAAAATTCTTCTTCACAGAATTGTCTCTTTGCTTTTAATCAAGGTTGCAAGTAAAATAATTCTAAAGTCATTAAAGGAAGAAAATGATTATCAAACTTCAATTTTACTCCCTTATATAATCAATGAGTATAGTTTTGCATGTATTTTTCACAACCTTCACTATGACTTTATTTCTGTGTTTTTAAAAGAATTTATTTATTGATATTTAGAGGGAGGGGAAGGGAAGGAGAAAGAGAGGGAGAAAAATATTAATGTGTGGTTGCCTCTTGTGTGCCTCCTACTGAGGACTTGACTCATAACCCAGGCATGTGCCCTGATTGGGAATCAAACCAGCAGCATTGTGGTTCACGGGCCAGCACTCAGTCCCCTGACCCACACCAGCTAGGGTGTGTTTCTGTGTTTTCTAACTTAAAAGTATGTGCTGGACTTCTTTCCATATCAATATGTATAGATATGAGTCATTCTTTTATCTCTTTCATAAAACCCATATTATGTATGCTGTTTAATTTATGCAATGATTTTGCTACCCACAGAAATGAAGATTGCTTCTAGATTTTTACCACTACTAACAAAGTTGCAATAGAAATACTTACATACATATTCTTAAATAGTTCTATTTTCATAAGAAATAATCCCCAAAGTGAAGCTACTGATTCAAGGGAATATATGCCCATTTTAAAATTTAGAATCTATTGTTAGATTATTTTTCAGAAACGGGATCAAACTTCACATTCCCATCAACACGATATGAAGTGCTAGTTTCTCCATACCTTGGCCAGCACTGGTTGTTATCAATCCTTTTTTCTTCCTAGTCAAATGCATGGACAACTGAATTAATTTTTATTTTGGTTTTTGTTTTCTTGACAAGTGAATATCCTTTCATATGTTTATGGGTCATTTGTATTTTCTCTTTTATGACTTAAGTATTTATGTCCTTCATCCATTTTTCTACAGAGTTGTTTACACTTTTTCTAAGAGTTCTTTTTTTTTTTAAGATTTTATTGATTTATTTTAGAGAGAGGGGAAGGGAGGGAGACAGAGAGGGAGAGAAACAGCAATGCATGGTTGCCTCCCACATGGCCCCCACTGGGGACCCGGCCCGCAACCCAGGCATGTGCCCCGACGGGGAACCGAACCGGGACCATCTGGTTCCCAGCCCGTGCTCAATCCACTGAGCTACACCAGCCAGGGCTTTTTCTAAGAGTTCTTTACATGTTAGGATTTTAACCCTTTGATTACCAAGAATTCTTTCTTTTTCCATTTGCCATATTTTAGTTAAATCTAATATATATCCAAAATCTTCCCATGATTTTTAAATTTACATAAACATAATTCATTAAATAAATAAATGTTGACACATTTGAACTCATATTAAGTTCCCAAGTGTGCATAGGTGAACTTTTTGATGCACTGAGACCATTTGGTAACATTAATCGAAAGACGCCATAGAATAAGAAAGGCTGTTGTTTCTGGTGAACTGCTCTCAGAAATCGTGGGCTTCTTTTAGAAGGTACATAAAAGTCCTAGTAGTTGGAGCCTTTAATTTTGGAATTATGAAACAATGAGCAGTTTTTAATAAGCAAGCAATTAAAGCTAACTAATAATGACAGCAAACACATTCCTAATAGATATAATGGCTCTTCATAATGGAAATGAAATTATTAAATTGAACATCAGACATCAGCCCAAAGATTTTGGTTTTGTTTCTACTTTAACAGTACCAGCGAAATCCTTGTGGGATTTTGTACCAGCGAAATCCTTGGGGGACCGTACCCTGATTGCGTGAATCAATCTTACCCAGAGACATGCTTGGAGATAAGAATCCGGCTGCCACGGGTCTTTCCCTCCACCTCCATCTTGGAAAAGACCTCGTGGGTAGCATAGCCGGACTTTTTATTACAAGCCTTAGGACACATTTACATTGGATTGATTATTCATGGGATTATACAGAACAGGGGTAGGTTTACTCATTAGCAGAGCATTAGGATGTAAATTCAGGTCCAGTGGTAGACAGGACCAGGGTATACATTAACAGGAGACAAGTAAATTGAGGGTAAGCTAGTTAGGGCTGTTAACTTTTAGGACCATAGAACATTGAGTCAGTGATTCATTAATTTAAGCTTCCGGAGTTTGGGAGGAAGAGGCTCAGCAAGTCAGAGAATTTCTTAAGATATATTTTTGCCAAATTCCTATTAGAGGATTCCTATTCCACAGACATGATCCACACTTGCCCACACGGGAATCATGTGGAGCTGCGCTCTGACATGTGTGATTCCTAGATTGCCTGTATACACGCATGTGGAAAGAACTGCCACAGGAAACCATCCTCACAAGAAGAAAATTAATGTGATATACACATAAAGATTCTTTGGATGATGATTTTATATCATTGAGACAATGTAGGCTGCAAGTTACAAATAAACCAACTCAAATTTGCTTGAACAAATGAGGATAAATATGGCTCACATAACTAAACAGTTCAAGAGTTGTCTCACTTCAAAATGGTTTGATCCAGGGACCTATATGATATTATCTGGACCTAGGCTCTCCCTGGCTCTGGATCTTCTTTCCCCCAATTTGGGACCACTCTTGGGTTCAAATGGCAGTGGAATGCCTGCAAGCAACTACACTCACACAGGTTCAATATCAGCAGAAATGATAGTGGTGTCTCTCTCTAATAACTTTCTCAAATTTAGTACTCTGAAGGAACCCATGATCATGTCCCTGTAGCCAGAAAAGAAAAATCAATATATTTACCAGACCATAATATGCTTATTGCTAGTTCAGTCAGTATGGAAGTCCTAGGTTACAGACTGCATCTTTGTGTCTAGAGATGGAAACCCAAGAGAAAAATTTAGACTGAGGGTGGGGATATGGCCTCAAAAGAAAAAATTGTGAACTGTTACATCTTATTTTTTTCTTTTTTAAACTTTTATTTTATTCTTATTCCAGAAAAAGTGAAAGTAAGAGAGAGACACACACAAACATCGATGTGAGAGAGAAATATGGATTGGTTGCCTCCTACATGTACCCAGACTGAGGATGGAAGCTTCAACCTAGCATGTGCCTCAACTGGGAATAGAACCTGTGACTTTTTGGTGTGCGAGATGATGTTCCAACCAGCTAAGCCACACTGGCCAGGGCTGAACTTCTATGTGTTATTTGAAGAAATAAAAAGGAGGAATGCTGAAAAACTGAAGCACAAATATCGACAATCTTTCTCATTAGGATCATCTTTGTATTCCAATAATAACCTAACTGTCTAGAAAAAGAAGATGAAGTGACTAGGTCTCTGAAGACTTTAACTTACTTCATATTCTACTTCCTGTTCCCCAGGCCAAGTTCTTATAATTTTCAGAAACTTGGCAGGCAACTATAATCCTTCAGTCAGTTTAAAGAATTAAGACTGATTATTAGATAGCAATCAAGATGGACAGCATTTAGCTTCATTGAAAAAATCAAGAAAATTTCTATAAAAAGATAGTGGGGGTGGCAGAGGCTGCCATTAATAGGACGGGTGTTAAGAAGCTGCTTCAGATGTTGACTATGCAGCATACATCTTCTAGCTCCCTTCTTCTGCTCTTTCTTCACCTTGGATAATTACATTCTTTCTCCAAATGAGCATCCATAATACCTCAACACCCTAATGGGGTAAGTAAGGCAGTGCACAGTAGATATGAGAGACTTGGGCAGATAGCAGTGGAAAATTACAGATAAGGGGCTTTATTTTCTTTCTATAAACTTTCACTGTTCAAAAAAAGAGGTCAAGTTTCCCATCTTGAAATACTAGCAATGTTTTTATTGTATTGTATTATATTTTTTCACTACCATATATCCCCCTTATACCCCCCTGTAATCACCATACTGTTGTCCATGTCCATGAATCCTTTTTCCTTTTTGCTCGATCTTTCCACCCCCTAGTTTGCCCACCCCAAGAGCTGTCAGCCTGCTCTCTATCTATGAGTACATCTCTATTTTGTTTATTAGTTCAGTTTGTTCTTTAGATTCTACATAAGAGTGAAATCATATGGCATCTGTCTTTCTCTGACTGGCTTATTTCACTTAGCATAATGTTCTCCAGGTCCATTCATGCTTCTGAAATATTGTACCCTCAAGAAATGTTTCTCTCTTGGTTTTATCAGATCTAAAAATTGCTTTCTGATGTTATTTGATCCTCCATTCTTCCAATCATGGAGGCCCTGGCAGCTCCAGAAGCCTTCTGGAATGTCTACATTTAGCTCTCAACTGGAACTTTTGCCACCCTTCCAGATGACGGCAAGCTGACTGGGATCTCTGCCAAAGGCCTTAGAACTCTCTGATGCTCACACTGTATGAACCACTGAGGGGCAGAAAGTGAAGGCCCAGTTCAGGTGAAGGGGTGCTTTTCTGCACTGGCCAAAGATACCCTCCTTCACCCTGGCCCAGATATGCCAAGCCCAGCAGAATCTCTTATACACAGAGAGGTGGGGACTCAGAAAATATCTGTGGAACTCTGAAAAAACTAAGTAAGTATTATCAATGTCAATCTTTTGTGGCATTTAGTTGATACTGATTGAATAAATGCCATCATCTTTTTTAACAGCTTATCACCTTATCTCACCAAAATAATCTTAAAATGTTTATAGCTTAGTGCTTTTCTCTGATTCAATGCTAAATAAGTATGTCAGAATATTGGTGTTTAACCTGTATACTCACTCAGGAGACATCTCAACTCAAAACCCACATTTTTATCACTGATGATGACTTGTGGTTTATATTCAGCATTCATGAAAGTGCAGTTGTCTTCCCTGGAGAATGCAAACATCTTCCTGAGTTTGACCATACAAACGAGACTATGGTTTAATTATTAGTGGGAACTTTCTCTGAAAAACAACGCAGGGCACACTTTCTTTTTGTAAGTTAATTCTTACACGATTTGTCTGAATGATGTTGTCATCCTTAACCTGCAAGAACATGGTTTCTGAAAACATGGAGCTTCTTTATTATCCAGAATGTCCTTAGAAATGCTCAAAACAGTTTGAAACAAAGCCTTATGTGTCAGAATTCAGCATTTATAGCCCAAATATCCTTTTACTGGTGAAAATAATTGCAAACATGTAACTTAAATTTGAGGGTTTAGAAAATTCCCATGCAGACTACTAACATTATTATGCTTTTTTCACATTTAATGTGAAGAGCAGCTCTGTTAGATTACATTCCAATGTCTCCATTTTACAGAGGAGGAGAAACTACAGCTCAAAGACAGGAAATAATTAGAGCAAGAGATAGGGTATGAATGCTGGTCCAAGCAACTTCAAAGGCTTGAATTGTCACAGGACACCTAGGGACCTGAAACTCACTGAAGCTGCAACCATAGCATTTCAAATGGCCAAATAACTCAGAGCATCAGCTGTAAGACAGAGAAAGGACCAAAGGACAGAATTCTTGTGCTAAGGCAGTTAAGTCATATTCCGCCTTGTAGTTGTATAGTTATTACTGGGGTAATACTCAGATAAAACGGCATTTCAGACAAGTGACTGGGACTGCTTATTGTCCAAACAGGCAAATCTGGTTGCTTTATTTTTCCACCTGAAATATTTCAGTTATTATGTATCCATGGGACCCAACTACCTGAAACACATTTGTGACATTTCAAGATTCTCCCTGTTTGTACAAGTAACTATCAGAAAGAGTAAGAGATGATGGCTCACTTGATATGGTCAAATTGGACAAGAGGTTTTATGGACTTGCCATACCTGTCCTGACAGCTTAGCTTCTCAAGACATAACCATCTTAGGTGAAGAATAGTAAAAGCCAGAAATCACTGTTAAATTCTAAATTCTCTAACAACATCAAAAGTAATAGAAAAATTAATTTGAGCACTAGAATTTGAGAGTATATGCAGTAAGTATAACTATAATAATTTCAATTAATCCTTAGAACCAGCTCCAAATCATATTTTTTTAAAATGGGAAATGGATTCCATTGCTTTTCCACAGCTTCAGTCTTTGCAGGTGCTAGCCTATCTGCCCAAGATCAGACAAAGTGAAGCAATGCCAGGTCAGTTCCCACTGTAAAAGCCAAGAGTTGAAAATAAAACTATAGAACCTATGAGGGGCAAGCAAATTCACTTCCACCAGCTCAATGTCTCTCAGCCTGGCTGCACATTCAAGTCCGTCAGGAGACAGAACAAATCTTGATACCCAGGTCACACCCAAGACCAAGTACATCAGAATTTCCAAGAGTAGGACACAGTCATATTTAAGCTTCCAAGGTGATTCCAAAAAATGACCAAGTTGAAAACCACTGCTACAGAGTAAATGGATGAAGGAAAGACCAATACCAGGCCCTTGCCTGGGGCTATTCCTAGACTTCATGAAAATTAGCCAAACTTGGCAGTAAAAAACAATCAGCCTTGCCTAAAGACTCAGTACAGGTCACTCTGAGTTTGCCCACCATGTACAAAGACTATCTACCTGCTCTTAAAATGTTTATTCTCAGTTTCTGGATATGATTTGTAACCATAAACAACTGATTGTGACCGAACGTGATGAGAACAGTCCCGATTGTGTCTCTAAACAGCAAACCACAATGGGAATAAAAAGGAAAGACTTGTTTCCGGCTGATGGTCAGTAGAAGAGAGATCCAAACTATTTTCATGGGAGAAGACACGGCATCTAGAGAAAGGTGTTCCCAGGGGAAGGAAGTGTGCAAGCAAAGGCTGAGAAGTATCGAAGCAGGGAACAAGTCTTAGAAAAAGCTGGAGCATGGATGATGTCAGGAAAGTTGGATCAGATAGTTCAAGAAGATTCTTTTCTGTTGCAGATGCCCAAACAGTTCTGCAATGTCTGGTATTTGCCCCTAGGATTCCAGTTGTTCCAGAGGTTAATGTCAGACACCACTTTATCACAACAAACAGTTCTCCAGAACGTGATGATTAAAAGCACATTTTTTGGAGTGACATCCTGCTTCAAGAAGCCTGATGAGGTCAACAGAAGTATCCCATAGGCTTGTCTAAGTCTCTATTAAGTTTATAAAGGAGAGATTTCACAAAGCAGAAAGCTCATTTTTACTTTACATATTTATGAAGGGAGCCAGTCTGACTGGTGCAAATGTCAATCAATCCCCGTCTTAAAAAATGAGCTGAAATGAGAGGGCAGGCGGTATCTAGTAGGTTGTAACCCACCTAGGAAAACTGAGCACAGAGGTTACAAGTGAGTGAAAAACTGATAATGAATCTGCAGTAAAAGCTTATGTAATTAATTCTTATGCATCAAATTTCACAACTATACTTTCACAGCCTGCCCTTTAGAAAAGATTTAGGCAGGCCTGACACTTATTTGCTCAATCTTATGATACTTCACTAAAAGAATTATTAAATATAAAACCATCAAGAATTTGGGCAAAGATGGCTTGGTATGTTTTATAGTAAGTGCAGTCACCCAAGGATATGTACATAAATCACACATTTGAAGGGTCCTCATTTATTCATTTATCACAGCTTCGTTTATTACTTGTTGAACGTTCTGTGTTGTTCAGATGCTAGAGATACTTTTATTCCTGATCCTGATGACCTATATTGAATATAACAGTGACAATTCATTAATCGGTCTCCAAAATTACTCGACAAAATGCCACCAACTAGAATCTCCATTAAATCAGATGTGAGAGAAGAGGGGCCAATATGTATACTCATTATCTACATCATGGCTGACATTACTGGTTAGAAAACAACATTGAGTATCCTGTTTTCCTATTATCAGGCCCATTGACGACTCAGGAAATATTTCTCCACAGCCAGGAAGCACAGGGCCTCAGAAAATGCACAAGAAGAAGATCCCTAAATATCATAAGAAAATAATTCTTTCTGTTGGCTAAGCAAGTGCAATCTGAAGTTGCGATGCCTGGGTCCAGGGTCCAGTCAGCATTCAGACATTGGTGGTCTCTGTCTGACCTTGAGCCAGTTGTTTAGCTGTTCTGAATTTCTTCATCAATGAGAGTGACAGCACTTACCCCACAGATCATTTTGCACATTAAATGGATCAATATACATAACACAACTTATCCAGCACAGCAAAAAGCACAAGGTAACTGCCCACGGTTAGTGATCAATTATCCTCTATGATTAGGTCACCTCCTTATTTGGCCTGGACTGTTGGGCTGCTTCTCATGAAACTGGAAAGGAAATCTTAAGAATATGTATGATAAACATAATATACATATGTACATGTAACTATATATTCATATACATTTGTGTTTGTGTGTAAATATACTAATATACCTAATGTGTATGTAAATACATGCACATACAATCATATCTGATGGATAAATAAGACTTAAAAACAGAAGAAGACCTTCCTATCAACCTGGCAATTTTCCTGAAAAATATCTAGAAAAATGTTGTAGCCCTGCAAGTAACAGTTGCATAAGAGAGTGTGTATGTGCATGTGTGTTAAAGGAGAGGCTATTGCATTTGTCTGGGAGAGAGCAGGGAGAGAGAAATGTCAGGATAGGGTATAAGACGGAAAGAGAGAGTGAGTCAGATCAACTCAAAAAGAAAACTGCTACCAAAGATGTTTGCAATCAGTTACCATTGCTTTAAAAATTACTGACCTAATAATGTTCTGTTCTTATTAAAGGTAATGGAACAAAAAGATGATAATTTAAGCATATAAAAATGATTAAAAGGCTTTGGTCATAACTGTGTCAATTGAAAAACCTCACCTAAAGCTCACAGCTTCTATTTCCAATTGGCTAGGAACACACCTTCCCAACTCTTCAGCTTTCTTCAGAAACCTAATATTAATTAATTAATTAATTAATTAAAACAGAGTAATGATCTGGTGCATAGAAATAGGATTGTGCAGGAGACACAGGTCAATGGTAGAACAGTTAATGGTTTCAGGTCTGGTGCCCAGGTTCCAATGCAACTGTCTCATAGCTGCACATGCATTTCCCACTCTTGATTCTTCAAGCCCCTCAGCCCATGAGATAATTAGAGAGGCTATAATATAATCCGGAAAGAAGAATTTGGATTCTTCAGACCAAATACTTGCTGAACAGACTTGAGGACTTCGATGAATATGTATTAGGACCAGAACCTTAGATATTGTATCCTAACCCACAGCCCTTTTTAGAACAGAAGGATGTTTCTCTGAGTGCTGCTCATTAACACGGGGAAGTAGGGACTGCTGTCAGGCGCACCTCTGAAGAACCAAGCTGAGTTTCTTTCCTAAGTCAGCTACCTAACCTCTCAGAATCTCAGATCCCTCGTCTGTCCAGTGGAGATACTTGCACTTCTATCAAGACTGCTGTGAGGGTTAGAAATAGCACATAATATGTCAGGCACAGTGTGCACACACAAGAGATAGGCACCAACATTACTAACTTAAAGACACACTTCAGTTCAGACAGTATAAAACCATTTTAACTTAAATTGTAATATCCAACATGATATAAATATATTTTTAGAAACAAGTCAAAATAATTGAATGTTAGGAATGGCTAAGTTCATTGCTCCTACTGGTAAAATTTTGTTTGAACGCAGGTGAGAGAGTTGAATAGGGGAAGAGGAAGAGTTTAGAGTAACGTTTGATGATTCAATGAGAACTACAGTCTTCAGGTTGCTGGAATAGGTTCATGAAATTACTATATATCTTTCTTAGTAAGTGGAAAATAGATATTCACATACATTCTTTTCGATGTAGTTCTTTTCCTGAAGAAAAAAACTAATCATCAAAAGAATTTCAATGTACCTATGAGGAAAGAGTATGCATAGCAGGTCCTGAATTGTCTGTGTTCGTGGTCTGGGTTCTTTGTGACTTTGGATAAGTCAATGAAATCCTGAGTTTAGTGTTGGGAAATTCTTTGGTATAATTTGGACTTCATTTATTTTCTATTGACTCTGGTTAATAAAAAAGCTCTAGTCCTAAATATATAGGGAAACCAGTGTCTTTCTGAGTTAGTACTGAGATGAGAAAAGTTTTATATGTGGCTTTAAAAAACAAGAAAGCCCACATTTTAATTATATTTTACTTATACTCAGTTGTCCGGAGAGGTGAAATAGAAAGTTTAGAGAAAATACTGCTATGCAGTTCTATAGTCTGAATACTGATTATTTTTCTTAGGGATTAAAACATTCCACTACCTACCCATAAGAATGCAGCCTCTGTTTCTCTGAAAGTCATATGGCATAACCATGAATGCCACTGCCCACAGTTGTAAGAAGTAAGGGTAAACTTAATAGGAAAAGAGTCCACATTATTGTTCTTTCTTGATTTGATTCCGCTAAATACCATATTTTGAACATCACAGAGGAGGCATGAGAGAATAAAGACTCTTCTACTTATGATGGATACCTAACATCACAGGCATTCAATCATAGTTTGGTTGTCTTTTACAAAGAACAACTGTTTCAAAAAGGAAAGGAGAAAAATTGTTCTCCTTTCCTGTCCTGGCAGAACAGGGAAGTAAACTTTGTTTGTTTTGATCATCTTTCCCTATTAGGTAACTTCCTATTGTCAGCAACTACCTTCAGGACCTTCCTGCCGTCTTTCAATTTGTTATAGGCTGAAAAATGTTTGTTAGAATTATGTCTACAATAAGAAAAATTAGGCCCTGAGTGAGAGCCTGAGAAAATTTCTTACCTGAAAAGCTTAGGAACTTTATTATAGGGACTGGGTGTATATGTAAATAGCATTTTTAAAGGTATTTTCAGCTCCTTGGTTATATGTTAAGTCGAAGTCCCATAAGCAAATTCCAGTAAGCGAGTAGGAAAAGATATCTCACTCCCTACCTGATGAATGACAGACAGCAGGTAGCAGAAAGCACAGACAGACCCTGTCCTTTGCAGCCTACCATAGGCCTCTACCAATTTCCAAATAGATACAGCATCCCCCTTCCCTGTTCTCTTGGACCAAGTTGTCCTCACCAACCTTATGTGCCACAATGCAGTCTCTGCCCCGGCAGAGGGAAGGCCTTTGCCTTTCCCTGCAGCACTGAGTGATCAGGTACCTGGTGGGCCCTGAGGAAGCTCTGATCCCTGATCAGATCAGCCCAGCTCTGAGATGCGAAGTGAACATTTTGTTTATTGTTGGTGGTAGTGACAGGCAAACCGCAGCGTCCCCTTGTTCAATCTAATGGGGTGAGTTGACCGATTCAGCTGTCAGAGCAGTGTGAGGCCTCATTTTTCTTCCCCGCAGCGCAGGGTGCCCCTTGCTTCAGCCAGCATTTGATTGTGATTAATTTGTCAGGGATGGCTGTACAATGGAAACAGAGAAATGGATTGCCAATTACAGCTAGTCCTCTCTCCCCCTGCTTGGCAAACGACCGCCTTTCTGCAGGGCTGACAGCCCAGAGCACACTGGGTTCAGCCTGGGAGCCCATCTCAAGTGTGTTTTAAAGATGAGGAAGGGGTCAAAGGGGACTCATTTTTTTATTTACCACCTTTCCAGAGACTTGCTTACTGTGTCCTGGCCTTCTTGGCAAGCACTGTAGGAGGGCAAGCCACTCTGAGGTTTGCTTTTTATTCTGTGGATTTAGTATGCTTTGTACTTCTGACTGAAGTCTTAACTGCACAAATGAAAGGTGTGAGAGAGTTTAATTCATGCTTCACACTGGAAAAGCCCAAAGGGAAGCACATCTCTGACTCCCTCTGAGATGTTCGAAACATGCTAATGGTAGACAAATGCAGGCATGCCATGGTTTTTCTTTTATTTCCAAAAGATAATACTCAATTTCACATTGATAGCTATCACAAAATAAATTGTGTTGCTCATCCCTTCATAGGGGTGACTTTCTGTAATTTTAACAATGTCCCAAAGGAATAGATTAATAAATGTGGAAATGTCTTTAGCTATCAAGCCTATAAGTCTCATAATCAGATTTGCATTCAGATAGTGAATAAGATGGACAAAATAACATTTTGAACTTGTAGAAAATCTTTGACAAACTGACATCAATGTTTATAATTCTAAAAAATGTCATTGCACTTCATAAATATCTGAGCTACAACTGTTGAAGGCCTGCACTATTAATTCATTCTCACACACATGACTTGCCCATTTGTGGGGGCAGGAGTAGGTGAAATAGGAAATGTTTCAGTGGGAAAAAATCTAAATTTCATTATCATGTAAAGTATAGATGAAAAAGTGAACACTATTATTCAATAGCAATAAGACTAAAAAAGAACTTAACATCCTGAAATTTTCCTATATGCTACATTAAAATTTTCGTGTATGTTCTAACATTAAAACTGTTTTAGATGTAGAAACACACATAGCACATTCTCTCACATTCACACCTGAGAACACACACATAATAGGTAATCCATTTTCTATTATATGCTGTATGTATGCACATACATACAAGGATGGGCATAAGTGGGTTTGCAGTTGTTTACATGGGAAATAATACAGTAAGTAATAAATAATAATATAAAAATAAACTGTTTCACATACTCACAACTATAAACCTACTTTTGCCAGTCCTTGCATATACCCAGAATATATAACAACCATTATATATACCTATAAATAATAAGTAACAGTAAAAAAGTAATATCTTGCAATTAGCTGATATAAAGAAAGTTTTTTAAAAACTAGAGATTATTTTTTAAAGCAATAGACAATAATTAATTGTATATTTGTTTAAAGTTATCTATGAGTATATACATGTACTAAAATCTTTATAGGTCAAAATTGAATGAGAAATAGTATACATTGTATTTATAAAAAGTATAAATACAGGCTTGAATCTATGTATGTATCCTGGTTTGGAGAAAAACTGGAATTACTTTGAAAAGATTTTAGGGTATAAGAGGTCTGTCTGGAAAAGTCCAACCATTGTTAATATAATGAGAATGGTTTGCACAACATCGGTGTAACATGGCAGCAAGGAAAGTGGACTGGAATCCACATGTGTGAACAATGACGATTTCACTGTACTAGTCAGAGGGAGCAAAAGATGCCACTGAATGAGCATGTGTACTGTGTGGCTGTCATGTTCAAAATGACTGAGTGAGTAGAGCAACAAATCTGCATCAAATGTTGTGTTAAGCTTGAACATCCCTCTACAGAAACTACAGAATGATTCAGAAGGCTGCAGCTATGGGCAACCGGTGGTTGGCAGTATCATCACAATAATGCCTCTGTTCATGCATCACTTCTCATGCAGAGATTTTCAGTGAAACATCAAATCACCCGGGTGACTCACCACCCCCTACAGCCCAGATTTGGCATTCTGTGACTTCTAGCTTTTCCCAAAACTAAAATCACCTTTGAAAGGTAAGAGATTTCAGACTGTTGACGAGATTCAGGAAAATATGATGAAGCAGCTGATAGCGATGGGCAGAACTGTGTGAGGTCCCAAGGTACCTACTTTGAAGGGAACTGAGGCATCATTGTTCTGTGCATAATGTTTCTTGTATCTTGTATTTTCTTCAACAAATGTCTCCATTTTCCATATTACATGGCTGGATACCTTCTGGACAGACCTTGTATGTGGCTTGCAAATATTCCCCCACCATTCCACAGGTCTTCTTTGCATTTTGTTGATTGTTCCTTTTTCTGTGCAGAAGATTTTTAGTTTGATGTAGTCCCACTTATTTATTTTTGCTTTTTTGCTTGTGCTTTGGCTGTCATATTAATAAATTATTGCAAAGGCCAATGTAGAGGAGCTTTTTTCCCTATGTTTTCATCTACAAGTGTTAAGATTTTAGGACATACATTTACATTTTTAATCCACTTAGAGTTTATTTTGTTTCTGGTACAAGATAGGAGTCTAGTTTCATTCTTTTGCATGTGAATAACCAGTTTTTCTCTACCATTTGCTGAAGAGATTGTCTACTCTCTATTGAGCATTCTTGGCTCCACTATCAAATATAAATTGGCTGTATATATGTGGGTCTATTTCCAGGCTCTCAATTCTGTTCCATCGGTCTATGTGTAGGATATATATATATAGAGTATCCTCACTTGAGGATATGTGTATTGATTTTTTTAGAGAGAGGAAAGGGAGGGGCGAAGGAGGAGGGGGGAAAGAGAGAGAGAAAGAAACTCTGATGTGAGAAACTTCTATTGATTGCCTCCTGCACTTGTCCTGACCAGGATCAAATCCTCAGCCTAGCTATGTGACCTGACCAGGAATCAAACCCATAGGCTTTTAGTGTATGAGACAATGCTCCGAGTAAATGAGCCATGCAGCCAGGTCTATGTGTCTAACAGTACCATATTACTTTGATTACTGTAGCTTTGTAATATATTTGAAATCAGAAAATGTGACACATCCAGCTTTGTTCTCTTTCTTAACATTTCGAAAAGGATAGGACTCATGGACTATACTTTGTGTTGATGGCTGGGGGTGGGGAGGATATAAGGAGATAAATGGTAATGGACAAAATACAAAATTAAGTTGGAAAAACAGATTACTTTGGCTATCCAGGGTTGTATATGGTTTCATAAAAATTTTGTTTCTTTTCCTATTTCTGTAAAAAAAGATGCTACTGGCATCTTGATAAGGATTGCTTTAAATCTGTAGATTACTTTGGGTATTATGGACATTTTAACAATATCAATTCTTCCAATCCACAAGTCTCTTTCCATTTATTTGGTTCCTCTTCCATTTCTTTGAAGAATGTTTTATAGTTTTCAGTGTTCAGATTTTTCACCTCCTCAGTTAACTTTATTCCTAAGTATTTTATTGTTCTTAATGTTATTGTAAATGGGATTGTTTTCTTTATTTCTTTTCAACTAATTTGCTGTTATTTTATAGAAACAACCAATTTTATAGTAATATTTTATCATACAATTTTACTGAATTCAATTATTCTAATAGTTTTTTCAGTGCTGCCTTTAAAATTTTCTCTATATAAGATCATGTCATCTACAAAAAGACAATTTTACTTCATTTTCAACTTGGATGATTTTTCTCCCCTTGTCTGATGGTTCTGGCTAGGGTTTCCAGCACTCTTGAATGAGGGGTGAGAATGAGCAGCACTCTCACTTTGCTCCTGATCTTTTTTTAAATTTTTTACCATTAAGTATGATGTTAGCTGTGAGCTTGTCACATGGCCTTTATTTCATTGGCATATTTTTCTTCTATGCCAATTTGTGCATTTTTTACCATCAATGGATATTTAATTTTGTTGAATTTTTTTCTGCCTCAGTTGTGATGATCATATGATTTTATTCTTTATTCTATTAATATGATGTGTCACATTTACTGATTTGCATATATTGAACCATCCTTGTACCCCAGGGATGAATTTCACTTTATCATGCTGTACAAAGCTTTTAACTTGTTTTTTAATTCATTTTGCTAGTATTTTTTTTTTTAGGATTTTTACACCTATAGTATCAGGGGTATTGGGCTATAGTTTTCTTTTCTTATAGTGTCCTTATTTGGCTTTGTTATTAGGATAATGCCAGCCTCACAAACTGATTTTGAAAGTGTTCCTTCCTCTTCAGTTTTTTGAAGAGTTTGAGAAGAATTAGTTACTTCTTTAAATGCTTTGTGGAATTCACCAGTAAAACCATCTTCCCCTGGAATTTTCTGTGTTTGGAGGTTTTTGAATGCTAATTCAATTTCCTTACTTACACTTGATATGTTCAGATCTTTTAATATTTTTTTTAGTTTTTTTTAAGAATTTATTTATTTTTAGAGAGAGGAGAAGGGAGGGAGAAACGGCAATGTATGGTTGTCTCTCACATGGCCCTCACTGGAGACCTGGCCTGCAACCCAGGCATGTGCCCCGACTGGGAATCAAACCGGGACCTTTTGGTTCCCAGCCCACGCTCAATCCACTGAGCTACACCAGCCGGGCAGATTTTTTAATTTCTTTATGATCCTGTATTTTTACTTATGCTGTAATTGTTGGTGTATGATTTTTCATAGTAGTCTCTTTTGATTCTTTATATTTATGAGGTATCAGCTATAATGTCTCCTCTTTCACTTATCATTTATACTTATATTGGGTCTTTTTTTCTCATGACTGCTCTAGTTAAATGTTTGTCAGTTTTGTTTATCTTTTCAAAAACTAATTCTTGGTTTTGCTAATTTTTCTATTGTTTTCCTATTCTCTACTTAATTTATTTCTGCTTTAATTTTTTTATTCCTTTTTTTTTTTTTTTTGCTAACTTTGGGTTTAGTTTGTTCTTTGTAGTTACTACAGGTATAAGATTAGGTTGTTTATTTAAGACCTTCATTATCACTGATATATGAATTTATTACTAAAAACTCTCTTCAATCTGCTTTTGCAATATCCTTTAAGTTTGGTATGTTTTTATTTTCAGATATCTCAAGATATTCTCTTTATTTCTCTTTTGCGTTCATTCTTCCTTCATCCAGCAGTTGTTCATGAGTGTGTTTTTTTAATTTCCATGTTTGTGTAAAATTTCCAGTTTTCCTCCTGCTATCTAATTCTCATTTCATTCCACTGTGGTCAGAAAAGAGACTTCATATAGTTTCTATCTTCTTGAATTTTTTGAGAATTGTTTTGTGGCCTGATATATGATTTATCCTAGAAAATGTCCCATGTGTCCTTGGGAAGAATGTGTATCCTGCTGCGATTGGATAAAACACTCTGTATATTTTTTTAAGTTTATTTAGTCTATAGTGTTACTCAAGTAACCTTGGGCTTCACAGTCCTGGACCAGTTTCCAGTTGCCTGCTTCGTTTGCTTTGAATGCAATGAGAAACAGAACCACCACATCTTATGATCAGTCACTTTCCCACTAGGTTCCTTCTTACCTCAACCTCATGCAGAATGCAATACAAGTCCATTATTTTACCCCTTTTTCTACTTTTTCAAGTAAACACATAATTTCTTGGGTTTCCTGAGAAAGGCTGCCACTGAATACAAGAAAATACACAGGGTATAACAGGTCAAGATCAATTTATTCACCATGGAAGTTCCCCTGAGCACTGGACTTGTCTCTTGAAAAGAAAGCTGTATGAAGATTATGAAGGGCCTGTGGTAGGAAGAGTGATGGGAGCTGAGGAAGTGGCCAAAGTAGCTCTGGAGTTGAAGGGGGGCTGGCAGAAGAATAATTAGAGGATCCCCATCTTCTCACTAACTCAGTGACTCTAGAAGCTCTGACACAGTAGCCTCATCTAAGATGGGTGTTGCTTCAAGTGAGAATGAGGGTGATAAGTGGAAGGAGTTAGTAGTGGGAGGGATGGGAGCAAAATCCCACTGAATATATAGAACAGGAAAGCAAAGGATGTTCCTAGGCAGAGGACTGCATGACCTGGTCCCCTCTGCCTGAGGGTGGCTGCCCTGCCATGAGATTGCCAGCTCACTTGCTACAGCTTCTTGGAATTTCCATCTCTTTTTGCCACTCTTCTCCACTGCCTCATCATGCTCACCAAGTTTCCTACTTCTTACCTTACTCCATGGCTGAACAAGTGGTTTTGAGTGAGGTCTGTTGGGAGAAAAGCTAGACTAGGGTAATTCTATACCCGCACATCTGCAGGTGCACACACTATACTTAGGTCCCAGTAACCCTTAAACATGTGCAAAGATCTAAGAAAAGACTTTCAAATCAGGTATTTTTACATTTCCCAGATTCTCTCATGCATATCTCTGTTTTATTATAGCAATGAGACCTATTTTCATTGTTTATGAAGGATGAAAAAGGCTGATGAGTCTTCATTTCCTTTTATATACAACATGGGAAAACAGCAACTCTGTGCACTTTCCTTTCTCTTTCACTATGGATGAAACCATAAATATTTTCAAAATTGAAAAAAATTGAGAGGCAATAATTTAGGATGCTAACCTTTCCTATGGCAGTGCCAGCAGATCCTTCCAGCTTGCTAAGGGATTCAGAATTTGCCGAAGCTGAGAGTCCCTGAGCTGCTGGTGATCGCTTTCCCAGGTTACTGCAATTATATTCAAGGGCTGACATTTATAAGTTTGGTTGAATGCTTAGCTGTTAAAATGGGGTATTGGCGGTGTGTCAGAGGCATCATAAACCACAGGATGGGAGCCTTCCTGAGGGTTAATTTTACAAGATTTATTGGAAGAGGACTATGAAATTACCTAACAGGTAAGTAGTGCAAATCTTCTGTTTAAAGAAGTGGATTACAATATATTTATGCTTTCGAACATAATATAACATTTCAACTAAAAATAATTTCTCACTCGTATAGGCTATGCCCAAGGACCCCAAGGATGTCACAGATATATCAAATTTTATGTTTAAAGAGGCATTGATAATAAAATAGCAGTGGTACTAATATGGTGTAAAGAGAGAGGAATATATGGGTAATTTCTGTATTAACTCAGCCTTCACAAGTTACTGATGAACCTAGTTGCCTGGCATAGGATGATCTCTATAAAAGGGATGTGGCAAGAAGGAGAAGTCTGAGGAGAAAAAGAGGCAGGAGTGGGAGTCGGGGCTTAAAGGGAAATCATGACCCTTACTGGGGTAACCCTTTGGGACTCAGATCTGGAAAAGCCTCAGTTCAAATGTTTTTTTCTTCTAATGGTAGAAAGTATATATTAATATTATTCCCAATTACACATGAGGAAGCTTGGAACCAAGGTTCAGAGAATAGTTTAGTGAGTGAACCATCCTACACAATAATCTCATATCCTTGTGATTCCCAAACCCTTACCAGGGCATCTAATCTCACCAGAACTAGTTGGGTGTGACTAGGCAAAAACTGTGGGTGTTTTTTTCCAGCCAGAAAAATAAGAAGTTAAGACAGGTATGATTCCAAAATGGCTTCCTGCCCAAATAGCCTATGATCATAGAAATAATAAATAAATAAATAACAGTTCAAACTTTCTGAGTATTTTTAACAACAAAAAGCAAGCTTCAGACATTTTCCCTCACCAAGTCAAGTGGCAGTATAACTGTTACCCACTCACCAAGATTTCCTAGAAATGATGCATTAGAAAGCTATCTTACGGAACTACAGTTGGGTTTTACCCATAAGAACATGATGTCTTAGGACATGGGATTTTATTTTTGAGACCACAAGTAACTACAGTCACTTTGTCTCTCTTATCACTGAAAGATTTCATACAGATACAATAAAATGTTTTTTATTGTTAGAGCTTAGGTAAACTGTAGTGAGCGTGGAATTGCAGAAGCTAGGTGACTTTATTTTTTAAGCAATAAGCTACAGTGGTTATGGCCAATGTAATATGGAAAGCATGGTGTGATGTCACAAACAGACTTTAATTCCAGACAGCTGAACTCACAGAATTTAATCACAGGACCCACTGGTGGCTAGGAGGTGACAGCTGGCTTTCCGAGAAGAGGCAGAAGCAATCCAACAGAAAGCAAGGTGTTCTCATGATAAAGGACTGCTGACTGGTGTCACTCAGAAGCCAAGTGAGGCTTCCATCAGGTAGTAAATGACTTGTTCAAGAGTGTATAAATTCTTCTAAAATCTAGTGATATGAGTTAGTAAAACACTCAAAGCCCTTACTCTCACAGAACTCAGATCCCAGAGGGAGAGTAATAATAATAATAATAATAATAATAATAATAATAATAGCAGCAAAAATGCAATTACTGTTAACAATAATGATAACAATAATTGTTAAATGCAGGCTCCATCACAAATAAGGCTCCCTTTTTATTATGAATTCTTTTATTACAAAATCATAAGCATGTGATTCTGTAACATAACAATATCACACCCAAGCACACCACATGACATTTTAGGTGAAATGTTCAAATTGCTGTCCATCTCGTGCGAGACATTCACATACCCTATCAACCACTCTCAAGCAAGCCTTACTTCCACTGGACCCTGTACTTTTCCTCTATGTATCTGATACCCTGATAAGTACTATAATGTATTATCTAATTTAATTTAATTTTACAATAACCCCATCTTATGGGCATTGTTATCCCTATTTGACAGTTGAGCTTACTGAGGTCTAAAGAGAGTAACTTGCCTGCGAACACACAGTTAATAAGGGACAGATTCAGAATCTGAACCTAGGAAAACTACATTGCCACCTAGGTACATCAGGACACCAGAACTATGATGCAAAAGTAGGCTTCAAGGAGGCTTGAGAGAAACTGGGTAGCCAAAGAATGAAAATGACAATTGTTTGGGGATGGTTAAAAATTAGCAACAGAAAACCACTGTATCACAGTTATAATTTACACATTTAGACACAGAATTATACCTAAATTAACTACATATGAGCATTATTTATAATAGCCAAACAGTAGAAACAATTAAAATATGTATTAACTGATAAATGGATAAACAAAATATTAATGTTAATAATAGAAATAAATTACTGATATATGCTACTGCATGAATGATACTTGAAAATACTATGTTAAGTGAAAGAGGCTAGTCACAAAAGAGCACATAGTTTATGATTCCATTTACATAAAATATCCAGAACAGGAAATATATTGAGATCAAGAATAAATTATTATTTGTCTAAAGCCGGGGGAGAGGGGCTAAGCAGTGACAGCTGTTTGGGGGAGTCTAAGGCTTGACTACAATTTTGGTTTGATCAGTGAATTAATTTGCTTGTACTTTCTCATTTTTCTTATCCAGTCTTGAATGACCTTCCTTTTTCTTGCTCCTTATACATGAATCTAAAGGATGAAGTTAAATAAACATAGGTCATGTCTCTTTAGAAAGGACTTCAAAAATAATTTTGGTAGTTCTTAGAGAAATTGAGTATGTTTAGCTCTTTTGGGCAATGATTTTTACATCAATCCCTTCTTAGTCAGTGACTCTATTTCTAAAATGCATCTTGAAATGCATTTGGAAAAGACTGTATTAGTTAATGTAAAGCTAAGTTGCTGTGACAAAAAGACTCCAAAATAGAGTGACTTAGTGAATATAGATGTTTATTTCTATGATAACAGTTCCAAAGTGAACATTTTGCTTATGGAAGAACTTATTCCACTCTGTCCATTAAGGAGCCAGGAATCTAACATGATGTTAAGTAGATGCCCTTCCTTAAGGCATTGTTCTTATATCTTTACCCTTTCTAGTTCCAGCAAAAGAAACACACAGGATGGACAAACACCTTATTTTATGGTAGCTGGACTTAAAGCAGCACTCATTATTTCAACCTACCTTCCTTGGAAAGGAATTGGTCTTATGACCAGCCTAATTGTACAGAAGATTGGGAATTTTGTCTGGCTAGTTTATATGTCTGACTGTAATTCTGTTATGTAGAAAGAATTGTGATAAACTTCTAGATAACAGCACTATTAAGATGGCCAAATTCCAGAACACTAATAACACCAAATGCTCATGAGCATGTGGAAGAACAGAAACTCTTACCCATTGTTGGTGGGAATGCAAAATAGCACAGCATTTTGGAACATAGTTTGGCAATTCCTTACAGAAATAAATACATTGTTACCATATGATTCAGCAATTCCACTCCTTGGTATTTACTGAAAAGATCTGAAAATTCTTTCCACAAAAAACCCTGCACATGGCTATTTATAACAGCTTTGTTCATAATTGCCAAAATGTGGAAGCAACCAGCACATCCTTCTGTAGGTGAATGGATAAACTGCAGTACATCCAGACAATGGTATATTATTCAGTGCTAAAAAGAAATGAGTTATCAACCCATAAAAAGACATGGAAGAACCTGAACTGCATATTCCTAAGTGAAAGAAGCCAAGACTGAAAAGGCTATGATTCCAACTATATGACATTCTATGAAAGTCAAATCTGAAGAGACAATAAAAAGATCAGTGTTTTCAGGGACTGGGGTGGGGAGACATGAATCAGCAGAGGACAGAGGATTTTTAGGGAGGTGAAAAATACCTTGTATGATACTATAATGATGGATACATGTCATCATACTTTTTGTCCAAACCTATAGAATGCACATGAAGAGCAAATCCTAAGGTAAACTATAGCCTGTGAGTGATTATGACGCATTAAAGTAAGTTCATCTTTTGTAACAAATGTACCACTTTAGGGCCTGATTTTGATAATGGGGGAGACAATGCATGTGTGCTTCAGAAGAATCAGCTCATAAAATAATATTCAAATGTGATATAATTGAGATGGCTTTGGCCCTAGCACTGTATTTTCCCAAAGAGATATAAGTTACTTTGGTTTCAGGGCCAGTAATTAACTCAGGGATTGTCAAGAACAATAATGCTTTGTATAGTGGGAATAACATGACCAAGACAAAAAACATAAAATGTCAAAAAAGAGAATTTATGAGAAAAAAAGAAGAGTCATCATTAGACCACCTGAAAGGAAGTTCTCAAAGCAAATGGAAATATCAAAGGGAAGAGAAGAAAGCAAGAAGGAGCCGGGAGCTGTCAGCGGGATGAAAGAGAGAGGCACACATTTTTGTCAATTTTACTCTGGCTTCCAAATGTATTATCCAAGGTAACGCTTCCAGCAAGCCCAGAATTGCACGGCAATAGTTGTCACACCCTCTGAAATCTGTCAGCATTTAAAGCTGACAGAGGCCATGCCTTTAGCTTTGCCGTTGGAGAATGCCTTGGTTTCTTTCCAAGTCATGTCTGTGAATTTAGACAGATGTAGTGATAAAAATATTTGTCGAGTGGATATAAGGTTAACAAAACACTGCTTTGGTCTCCTTTTTTTACCAGTTAGAAGCAGAAGAGCAAACCCAAATGCAAATGAGGGTTTCAATTAGAAAACTGTGTCCTGGCAGCACTTGATGAGAGCAGAGGGAGAGCAGGTGACTTGATAGAAACAGGCCTTCCATGTTGATAACAGAAATAATGAATAAATATGGAAGCTGCTTTAGCTGAGTTACACTTGACTTCAGTTCTTTCCACAAATTTCCAGCCAATAACTCAATGTCTGAAATTCTTTCTTCTCTAAAAACACTACCTTGTACCTGGAAAGCGAGATTCAAGATTTTTTCTTTTTCTCCAGAGAGATTATTTCCCCAGTTACTCAAGGGATATGCTTTTCCACCTGGACTTCATTTCTGTTAACTATATTGACTCTCATAAAAGGGACTAAAATTACTTTTGCTGTTCACTTCTCTGTAAAAATTCCTTTGCTATGTATCATGTCTAGCCTCTTTTGTTAAACTTATTAGCGCCACGGTGTCCAAGTCCGGCTCCAAGGGCAGAGGCACACACAGGATCTGAAATGTCCATCAGGGAAGTTCAAATCTGACCCTTTGAGACTGGCTTAGTAGCCATTTCAAGTCTTTAACAGGCATTTGGGAGTTTTGAGCCCCTTTAAGCCTCATCTGGATCTATTTTTCACAAAGTAACAGAGGTCTTTCTTTGGTGTTTTACCAAATGTGTCTTTTCATCCTGAGTGTAAGCAGGCGGTCTGGTGCCCTGTGGAACCATCCTGGAAACATTACGTTGTAATAGCAACAGTGGTTACTGAATGTCAGAGTGGAAAAGTCTGATTCCTCTTCTAGAGGAACTTCAATTTGTATTTGTATTTTTCTCTTAAATCTGGTGGAGTCGCATGGCAGATATCCTTCAGCCTCTGTCTCGCAGAAAAGTGCACCTGGTTTTGTTGCCATCAGGTCCTGTCTTCAAAAAGCTGAGGAAGGGGGAAAAGTGAGAAGAGAAACTGGCTTTCACTGTGCTCCTGGGAACCCCTGAAATACTGGGTGCACCAGATCCTTCAGACATGCTTTGAATGTGGTGATGATGTCTCAGTTTCCACAAAATGGGAATGCTTACTGTTGAAATTGCCCTGGCATGAGATCATCTTGGCAATTAAATGAACAGACCCCTTCAAAAGATGACTCCACCACAGTCAAATTTTTGTTATAGTAGAATTAGAGTTATATTAGGTTTGTAGGCCATAAATCTAAAAGCAAGTATAAATCCAAAGCAAATAGCATCTGAGAAATTATATCAGGTGAGGAGGTGGACTAACACAAGGGCGTGTCAGAAGGGAGGGGCCTGAAGACAACTTGCACCTTCCTGCCTGCCCATCACCCTGTGGGCCATACCAGACCATACCATTTTCTCAAGTGATGCTGAATGCTGTATTCACCTTGGCTCTCTAACAGAACAAATCTTTGTATTTTCATCTTACCTTGTCCAAGTGAACACTGCCATGCCTACAAACACCATTTCCAGTTTGAGAATGTTTTTAAGAAGCGCATTTGTTTTTTCTAAAATAAAGATGTTTGTCCATTAAGGAAATACTAATATGGTAGCCTTCTGTACATGTTATTTTTCCAATTAATAATTTCTTTTTTTGTATCTTAGCTTGGCGACAATTTTGGTTATAATCATTATCATTGTCCTAAAACAGCAAATAGTATGTGAGCTCCTGCTACAGGCACAATACTAGGCACTGAGTGTACACAGAACATGCACAAGTGAATCCCTGCTCATTAAAGAATTCCAAAGTGTCTATGAACACAGGGTATATGAACAAAACACTAGGGAACAATATGAGGAAGCAGTTGTTACTTGGTGGGTTGCAAATGCTGAAAGAGTTCAAAAGATATAATGGCCACCAAAAGTGGAAGACTTCTCAGAGATCCAGCTGCAGCATGTATAAGTATGGCTGATGTGATTTTGTTTGAGGATTGGGGTACAGGTTGGGGTACAGCAGTGGTGGTGATGGTGTATATGAATTTGGTGCATGCGTGCGTGCAAGATAAGGAAGGGACACCAGCTTGGACCTGGGAAGGTACATGCCATGTTCTGCAATCTATCAGCTTATTTGTGGGTAACAGAATGTGTGTCTATAAATGGATAGATGCCAAGATACACCTCAAACTATATTTTGATATAAATACACTAGTCCTGATAAAGGTTAAGGAAGCAATAATTTCTGCGGTAAAACAACCATAGGAAGTGCTAAAACCAAATGCCTCTTTTGAAAATGCAAATGCAAAGGTACATATAAAATTTTGGGTACACCAATCCTCATCCTCAAGAAGAGAACTTTTTTTTTCTTCTCTTCACAAATTTTGAAAACACTGGTTTAGAGAGATGCCTATTGCTTGGTCTAGAAAGAGCGAACATTAACCTGATAGTAATTGAGTATGATCAAATTCTTCTGAGCAGATGGGAAACATACTCCAAATGGTATTTTAGAAAAATTAATCTAGTAAGATTTAGAATGTGGAGTAAGAAGGACTAGAACCAGGAGACTGTTCTGAATATTTGCTCTAAATCCATTCTAGCATGATTTACAAAGTGTTGGGAATTTTGTTTACTTGCTTAATTTTTTTTTAATCTGCAGATTATTTTTTTTAGTTTTTTAAATTAAATTTATTGGGGTAACAATGGTTAATAAGATCATATAGGTATCAAGTGTACAATTCTATGAAGATTGGATAAAGAAGATGTGGTATGTAGTAGGTTTATAGTTCTGAGTATATAAACCAAAGTTTATTCGTGCATTATTATTTATTAATTATTATATTTTCCATACAAACAACTGTAAACCTACTTTTGCCCCACCCTGTTTATACAATGGACAACTTTCTTTAAATAAAATGTTATTTAAAATCCCAATAAATAAAAATAAAAGTAAAACTGACATGAATAATAGAGGAAATAAAGCAGGGTTTCTGAATAAGAGCAAGAGAACAACTAATCTACAATATGTGGGTACTGGAGAAAATCAGGACAGATCTGAGAGCCATAACTTCACAAGGAACACAGGAAATAATTTTCAAGTTGCAAAATGCTAAATTGTCCATAAACTAAAGAAAACTGAAGTAATCTAAAAATTTCTGAAACAGGATGTCATGGAGCTAAAAATAAATTGAGGCCTCAAGCTCCATTGAGGGCAGCCAATGAAGAAATCCCCGTCTTTCAGGGATTAAAATTAATCAAGAGCCACTTTAGGCTTATTTATTTCTTATTACTCTCTTTTGAGCCTCTAAGTTTATTGTCCTTCCTTGTTTTTCTTTACTCTTCTATTTTCTTTTGCTTCTGTTTCTCTCTTTTTAAAGTATCATACTCAATTTACCTTTTGAAATTTATGGCACATTACCATAAGATTCTCAGTGACAAAACAGACATCAACAATATGACAAGTATTAAACATAGAAAATGACATGCATAGTGTTATTTTGACAGTTAGATTTTTGCTTGTTTTTGTCAATGAATATCCAGATTGACATGAGAACATTCTCAAAATGAGAACCATTTCTGCCATGGAGTCTGATCCGACACTAGACAAGGTGAAATGAAGATTTTGGCTCTTGATCAGGTAGAACTTTGCACATAATGCTTCCTATAGGCAAATATTTAAGAGTTCTAAGTGTGAGGCAAACAGAATGGCCATAACAGGGATAATGGTGCAGAAGCTTCACATTGAGCTTCCACAAACACAGTCTGTAGTGATATCCAAAGAGAAAAAAGGCATGCCATAATTTACTAAATAGTGTGACCCGATTCTTCCCCATTTAATTTGATTCAGGCCTACATTTTTCATTTTATTCTCAACGAAACCTTCCAAAGAAATACCACATTAAAAAGAACTAAGTTTCCTGCCTTAATTCTAGATTGATGTCTCTCTTAGATACATCAATCTAAGTATCCCTCTCTTACAGTAATGACCTTAAACTATTTCTTTACATATGTTCATATTTGATTTTCCAGATAAGACTCTCAAGATGAGAATTTGTGCTCAGAAAGATTGCAATCTATTTTTTCTTGATCAGAAAACTCTACAATGACAAATAAACTCCATTTTACCTTCATATTCTAAAACAGATTTACTAGCAGCCTGAGAAAAAATTTTAGGGAAATGTAACTGAAGTGGAAGTATATTTAAGAGCTTTAGGCTAGTAATAACAAATAATATAGAAACATTTGCTTCCATCTGTAAGAGAAGGAATCACTACTTAAAACAACCTATCAATATCAAAAAGTTCTCTATTGTTTATTGAAGTTATTTGTTTTTATTAACAGTTACTTCTTTGGATTGTTTAAATATAAATATGCAGATATATGCATGTGTTTGCATTTTAATGTATATTATTTTGTAAGGCACAACAAAATAATGATAATACTAGGTCTTATATGCAGTATGAATCATCTAAGAGAAAAACCTTACTTTATTTAAAAAAAAACTATCAGAAGTCAAATCATTCCAGAGCAAAATTTTCAGTTTAATAAAAAATGTTAAACCGCAGTGTATCTAACTATTAAGCATGGTATCTAATATAACAACATTTAAGAACACAAAAGAATATCTAAATAGCATCTTGAGATTCCTCAACGGCCTTTCATCTGTGTTTTGAGCCTCTTTAAATCATAGTAAGCTATACCCAACAGAAAAATCTCTTATTTTTTCTGCTAATCTTGCCTTTAACAACAAAATGAAGAAATAAAAATAATATCAAAAGCCATATCACTTACCATAAATGCCCGTTGAAATGCAGGGAAATGCCTGTGAATAAACCACAAAAATGACAATAAAATGTAAAGAAACAATTCTGCTTGACTCAAATACTATTTATTTGAACATTTATTTTGCCTGATAATGGAATGTCCTCACATATACTCAGAGCTCTGAAATCCAAATTTTCCGTATCAACACTCATACCAGCTCACAAGAGCCAACTGTCACACTTTCAGGAATCTTGTGAACCAATTGTTAAACATAGTTATTAATAAGAAATTAAATTATATAAACTGGTAATAAAATGTTATATGTAAAACAAATACTCAGGAATCATCTCATCACTTCCTAATTATTTTGCCACATCTATTATTACCTCTGTTCTTGACATTACTTATTTCTGTCCTATGTGTATGGTAGAAATACTATGTAATGCTGTGCTACTAATGAACATCTAGCTCCAGCTCCATATCAAGTGAGGTCATGTTGATGGCTTAAAATCTGAAAATGTCAATCAACATTTATGTTAGACTATACTTGTAGGTCAGTTGAAACCATAGGCTGGCTATGGATACAAAATTTTGACAAAATTTAATAAAAGTGTTCTGTAAGAATAATTGACTATAAAATTCAAAATAAATGGTATTATATTTAATCTATTCTTGTATTTGTGTGATGCACATTCTTTTTATCAGTAAAATTAAAAAAATAAAATTATATAAACACATACTAATTTTTTAAGTCAGTTTTTAAACATTTACTGGCATACCACTGCTATACAATATAATATGGATTAAATGTTCTCCCAGATTAGGCCATAGGAATGGAACCTCATGACAGGATTAATGTTCTTGAGAGGAAGAGAGCTTTCTACCACTCAAGGGTACAAAGAGAGGAAGGCTGTCTCCAAACCAGGAAGTAGGCCCTCACCAAACACCAGATCTGCCGGCATCTTGATCTTGGACTTCACAGCTTCCAGAACTATGAGAAATAAATGTGTCTATTTAAATGTGTTTATTTAAGCCACCCTGTCTATGGCAAATTGTTATAGTGGCCCAAACTGACTAAGACACCATATTTACTTAGCAATGTTTAAAGAATTAGATTGAAAGAGTGAATGAACAAATGTAAATATATAAGTAACTCTTAATTAGACTTTCTAACAGTAGAAAGTGATCTGAGCATAGCAGTGTCCTCTGTCAATGTACCTTTGTGTAAATGTAAAGTTAATCAAGTTCTTTTCATCCTTCTGGTCTTTGTAGTTTTCAATTGAAATTAAAGATGATAATACCCACCATATAAAAATGTGCCATGGGAATTAATAACAGAGTTTTTTATAAAGTGACTGATATTACCCTAGAGAATCTAAAAACTGCACTTGCCATTGACTGTAATAATTACTATTGTTATTGAGCTCAATAATAATAAAACATCTGCTTTTTAAATATTTCTTGGATTGAATGTGTACTACATTTTATTTTCCTTAACATTTTTATAGACTGTATGCTTATTCCCTTTACGTGGATGTTTCACTTAAAACATCACAGTGTATGTGATCTTATTTTAGAGAAAATAATAATCAACTCTCTTAAGTTCACCTATATTTCTGCAAAATGATAGACCTTTTTCTCTTCCTTTACTGGTACATGTTCATGTTTATATCAAGAGTATAAGAGTTCCTAAAATAAAGCAGAGCAATTTTATAATATATTAACAAGTTAAGTCTTTGATTCCTTGAGTTCTTGAGGTGCCAATAGATATGAAATGTGTTCTCAAATGACTCAATCTATCCAATAATACAAAACATGAAGTGAGAGTATGAAGTGAATTCTGAAATGTTGGAGTCTCTGTACAGGCATTCACCAGGATTATCACCAGGTCTTGTTCTCAGTATGAAATTAACTGCAAGCTACTATAAGTACATTGTTACTAACCATAAGGGCCCAGAGTGCGGGAATGGCTTACTTAAAAATACATTAAAATATCCAGGTCCCCAGTTGGGAGCGCATGAGAAGCAACCACACATTGATATTTCTCTCTTTCTCTTTCTCCCTCCCCTCCCCTCTCTCTAAAAATAAATAAATAAATAATCTAAAAAATACATTAAACTATAATGTATACTATGCTCACTCATGTTCTACTGTGTCCTTTAAAGAAGTCAGAGAGAGATGAATTTTGGAGCTCATGCCCCAGGTATTTCATGAGAGCGAAGTGAACATACAAACATTATACATTTTGTGATTGCAGTAGAAAAAGAAAAAGGTTTGAAAACAGCTGCATGAAGCCATCAATCAAATGCTAGAAGATACCACAATGTTCTAAATATGAAAATCCACTTTAACTCCCACCTGGACATCTTTCCTGTCCATGTTCATGAGACTGGCCTCAAGGGGTCTATGGGAAAGTTCAGAGGAGTAAGCAACACTGAGTATTCTGTCTGACAAGTAGTGAAATCTCAATGAATGTTGATTCCTATTGTGTGTACTGTAAAGCCCATAAGACTCCACTTCAAGGGGAAACTTGTTGCCCTAGAGCAAGGCTTCCCATCCTTGGCACTATTGACAACTCAGATCTGATCATTGTTTTTGCTGGGGGTTGTCTTGTGCATTTTGAGATATTTAGCAGCACCCCCTGACTCTACCCACTTGATGCCAGTAGCATGAGCCCTTCATGACAATCAAAATATATATCCAGATATTGTTAAATATCCCCTAAGGAGCAAAATCACCCCTTATTAAGGACCACTACCCTCTAATGTAGACCTAGACCCCAGCAGTGCTATCAGAGATTGTCAATCATTGTCTAAGATGCAAAGAGCCACCTGACTCAAGATCATGCCCCTTCCCAAGGCAGTCTGCATCCAATAATTAATCAATGCAGAGAATAAAGGCCTTGGCTCATCTTGGCTTAATTCAGTGCAACACTGATGGTCCCTACCAGCTTTTCTCTAC